>WSUI01001018.1:0-12657 GCA_019633595.1 Tulasnella sp. UAMH 9824 | reverse complement strand
CGTAGAATCATTATCGACTCTTTGATTCCCCTCTCTGTTGTGAGATACCTGGGATCACTGAATTGCTGCGTTTAACATAATGATTCTACGTACAAGTACATCAGGTTTATATAGTAAAAGGAAGCAAACAATACCACAACATGTACAAATACGCCACAAACAGTTCAACAACAACTACATATACATCGTAGAGTAAAACAGGGCAAATCACAAGAATATTCTCATATATAGAAGTGATGACAGCGAGTGTAATAGAGGTGGAGAGGAGACGCATGACCAAGTGCAACACTTTAGGCGGTCGGGGCCAATGTGAGCCATACGTCGGTGCAACAGGGCGAGGGTGAGCGGTGGTGATGATGACGTGGTCATAGCAAGCTCTGTGTGCGATGATGGAATGGTGGTGCCGTCTAGCAATGCGGTTTTCCCTTTGTATGATGCAGTCATGAATACGTTTCCCTGCGATTTGAACTGCACATTGTCTTTGCCAAAAAGGACAGTGATGTTACGTTTTCGTGCCACAGGTAGGATGGCGAACAGATTGCTTGACAGATCAGAGACATATAATACACGAGAGAAAATGACATATTCGGATTTGACACCATGGGGTATAGGCTGGAACCACACTTCACCCCTCCCGACTGCATAGACGACTTCTCCTGATGTGACATTAACTGGGATGCGGCATGGGACAAGATTCCTGATCCAGTGGCGATGGGGCATCATAGACGAAGTGGCACCCGAATCTACAAGCCAGGTTTCGTCAACAGGCAAGTCAGAGGATGGAGGGAAGGTAAGGGAGCTTGCCGGTTTCGCGGTTTATACCATTGCGCTCATGAGAGCAGCTCTGGTTTCTTGGGCAAAGGCAGGGTAATCCTTGGCATTGGTGAGAGTGGTGAAGGTGGATTTGGTCATGATGAAGAGTTTAAGAGCAGCTGGTCACTAGGGGATAGGAAGGATGAGGTTGGGGAGAGAATGTGATCGTGAAGTTCAGGTAGATATAGGCAAGGGATCGGAGTTAAGTAGTTGGTCCGATATTGCCGAGTTTTGATCTGAACTGGGTGATGTGGCAGTGATTTTGAGCGCATAGCACAAGGGCAATGAGCACTGATGGAATGTGATGCAAGTGTGTTCTCGAAACGGTGGGTCCACACAGGTAAACGAGTGGGAAATGGATATGAGGGTGCTGTGGTGCGTGCTCCTCGTATAGGAATGTGTTATTGGTCACACGTAGGGTACCGGATGCAGGGGAAAATCGTCCCAACACCTTTCAACCTTGCCCGTGATGTAGGCTACATGGAGTAGAAGTCGTATGAACCTGCGTCCCAACACTAGGGGGTACCAACGAAGTTTTCATGAGAGCCCAGGTACTTTGCCTGAAGGATCATTCAACTCGCTTAAAGGTAGCCCTGTGATAGAGGGTATGCACTCAAGGTACTTCGCAGTTTTGGTCAAGACGTTCACAAGGAGTGGTCAATTGAACGTCACTTGTGAGGTTGTCAGGCAACAGTTCAAGATGTGGATGTTGAGGAGGGGAAGATCAACTGTCTGGTTTAGTTTAGTTACGGTCTGGGCCCATAACCTGTTAAACGCAGCAATTCAGTGATTCCAGGTATCTCACACTGAGAGGGGAATCAAAGAGTCGATGATAATTCTACGTACAAGTACATCAGGTTTATATAGTAAAACGGAGCAAACAATACCACAACATGTACAAGTACACCACAAACAACACAACAACAACTACATATACATCACAGAGTAAAACAGGACAAATCACAAGGATATTCCCATACATAGGAGTAAATGTGGCAAGTTCACTAGAGGTAAAGAGGAGATGCACAACTCAGTGCAACACAGAGTTATGCTTGATCCAAAAAGATGTCTTCAGCAACCTATTATTGTCTTTATCCCACGGTTTGCCACTGATTTGGGTCTCCACTAGTAATGATAGCTGCTGGGCATTCTTTGGTACTAGCAACAGGATTCCAAAGGCAATGCTAGCACATTAATTAGCCTTCCTGTTGATAGCCCATTCAGCATACTTGATTTCACTAGCAGAAACAAAGGTAGGAGTCCTGTCACTGCATGTCCTTGTGGGAAAGATAGAGCTGAGCAATAAAGAAGAAAGTTGAATGGAGCAAAACAAAATGGAGCAAAAAAGGAACAGAGTAGAAAAGAGACCAAGGAAGACATTTACAGTCTTTAGGCGGTCCTAGGATTTAAGGTGGTCCTTGGATTTAAGGCAGTCCTTGGTTTATCCGGCCGTATCTCCCCCATTTCATGACCTATTGGCACGAAAATTAGCAGTTAAGTCTCTGAGATGTACTACTTGACAACAAAATAGCCGAGGAGCCGCGAAATCTCAGAACTGTTGTGAGGGTAAGCTCTGTATTCCTTCGGCAGAGAGAAATGTGCGCTAGCTTTTGATACCCGCTACACAATGGAGAAAATACCCATAGAAACAGTCAACGGCTGCTTAGCAAACACATTTGTAGTGC
This sequence comes from Tulasnella sp. UAMH 9824, assembly GCA_019633595.1. Classification (NCBI taxonomy): domain Eukaryota; kingdom Fungi; phylum Basidiomycota; class Agaricomycetes; order Cantharellales; family Tulasnellaceae; genus Tulasnella; species Tulasnella sp. UAMH 9824. Next base: position 10,159 of record WSUI01001018.1, on the reverse strand, counting down.
TTGCTTAGAAAAATCGTAATAAATTCATGTGAGATGCGGCTGTTCTTGACACCATCCGTCCACTGTGTGGCCCCAAGTATTTCTTCCATCAGATATCTCCCAACGGTCCTCAAACCATCATACCTTCATCTGTCCCAGGTCGACTCATCATGGGCCGCAAATCTACTTCTATTACTCAGAAGAAACGTGAACTACAAGCCATACAGAATGCCCAAATGCAGGAAGCCATCACCACCTGGCACAAGATTGAATCCACCCCTAACGCAGCCCTATCCGACTTCAACACGCAGAAGCGCCTCCTCTCCCCGACGGAGGAAAGCGTCCTTCTGGACTTTATGAAGGACCAGGCCCTTCGGGGATTCCCCTTAAGCCACAGGCTGCTTGAAGAGCGGGCCAATGCACTCCTACAGCTTTGAAATGGGGTCAATTACCAGGTTGGGGTATCCTGGGTCTCCCGCTTTCTGGATCGGCATCAGAAAGATGTCTCCGTCTGTTGGTCATGCTCGCTGGATTGAGCACAAGCCAATGGACTTAACCCAACTGCAGACACAATGTATTTGATGTGCTGGAGGAGCTGGCAAGGTTGGGCATCCCACAGGAGAACTGGTATGCCGCCAATGAGACAGGGATCATGCTTGGCCAAGCAATGCAAACATTAGTGATAGGTCCTGCGGGTCAGAAAATGCAGCACAAGCAGCAGGATGCAGAGAGAGATATAGTTACCGCGATGGAGACCATTTGCGCCGACAGAACCTTCCTGCCCTGCATGGTTATCTTTACAGGGAAGAATCTATTGAAGAAATGGGGGAAGGATAATCCATGTGATGCCTTGTTAGTTGTCTCATTCCCTCGGTACATGTCCTTGTATATGGGTTCCTAACTCACTCTGTTATGGATACAGGGGTTTTATGCAATTTCTACTATTGGTGTCGGTCCAAATGGCTACATGGACTCTGAACTAGCTCTGAAATGGCTTGAAGCCTTCCACAAGAAAACAAAGGGCAAGAATGACTCACCAAGGGTTCTCATCATCGACAGTCATGCATCGCACACAAGCCTCACATTCCTTGACCGCATGGCAGAACTCAATATACACGTTGTTGTTGCACTGATTCGTGCGTCTCCTCTCCACCTCTATTGCACTCGCCGTCGTCGCTTACATACATAGGAATATTCTTGTGATTGTTGCACTGGGTTGTGCGCCTCCTCTTTACCTCTATTGAACTTGGCATCTTCACTTCTATACATGGGAATATTCTCGTGATTTACCCTATTTTACTCTACGATGTATATGTAGTTGTTGTTGGATTATTTGTGGCATACTTGTACATGTTGTGGTATTGTTTGCTCCGTTTTACTATATAAACCTGATGTACTTGTACGTAGAATCATCATCGACTCTTTGATTCCCCTCTCAGTGTGAGACACCTGGAATCACCGAATTGCTGCGTTTAACAGGTTATGGGCCCAGACCTTAACTAAACTAAACCAGACAGTCGATTTTCCCCTCCTTAGCGTCCACGTCTTGAACTCCTATCCCTATTCCACCCTTCGTCGATGAGCTGCGCGTACTCCGCCACCTAAGCTGTCTTAATCCGTTGTAAACGAGCATGGCGAGACAAGTTTCCTGCTTGGTCGTCACTAGGAAGGATTATTTGGCGGGCTAGAACCCCGTTGAAGAAGTCCCCTCGTCAGACATTCCCCCTCTCTCTGCGAAGTAGCATGCGCCTCCATCACGGGCCAGGTTGAAAGGTGTGACCGACGGATTGACGTGGCACCCGGTACCCTGCTACGGAATTTGAGAGGCGACCTCCTCCACCTGCGTGGAACCACCGTTCCGAGAACACGCTTGTATCACACTCAACCAGCGTTCATCGCCATCGTGCTACGCACCCAAAATCACTGCCACGTCACCCAGTTCAGATCCAAACCCGGCGATACCGGATCAACCACTTAACTCCGATCCCTCGCATATATCTACCTGAACTTTACGATCGCTTTCTCCCCCAACTCCATTCCTCCCATCCTCCCAGTGACCAACTGCCCTTAACACCAACTCCACCACCTATCCCGCATTCGTCCAAGAGACGAAAGCTGCCCTAATGGCCGCGAAGGTGTGGAGGCACATCAACAATAAGCTAACAGCAATCACACCGAAGGACACCAAGAACATCACTGCAGAAGAGGCAAAGGAGATCAGGATCCACGAAGAGAATGAAGAACAAGCCCTTGGCATCATCCTCGAACGTCTTGACGCCACCAACACCCGTGTAGTCGACGGAAAAAGCTTGTACGAAGCCTGGAAGGAGTTAGCCACGACCCACTGTTAAATGCAGCAATTCAGTGATCCCAAGTATCTCACACTGAGAGGGGAATCAAAGAGTCGATAATAATTCTGGGTACAAGTACATCAGGTTTATATAGTAAAAGGAAGCAAACAATACCACAACATGTACAAATATGCCACAAACAGTTCAACAACAACTACATATACATCATAGAGTAAAACAGGACAATTCACAAGGATATTCCCATATATAGAAGTGATAACAGCGAGTGTAATAGAGGTGGAGAGGAGACGCATGACCAAGTGCAACACCCACATCACCAAAACAGCCGATCGCCAATACCAGCTCTTCCAGGAAATGGCTAGGGTAACGCAAAAACCAAACGAGCCATTGCCCATGTATCTTGAATGAGTCGGAATGGCTGCTGATCGCCTCACCCAGACCTTCGACTCCAACACCACCTCCGAATCGGTAGCTGCCATGTTGGCCACGTTCATTGCCATAACCAACCTCGAACCAACAGAAGACAACGACGCTTTCAGACGCAACCTGTCCATGACTGGCAAGACAGAGTTCAAAACTATCACCTAGTCCTTCAGAGTTGAACAAACTCGTCGGGATGTCGAGGCCCTCGCTGGGGAATCTGGTCTTGCCACCAGAGTTGGATGACAGCAGCGCAAAACCACCAAACTCATCCCTGAAACTTGCATCCACTGCGGCAAAGCTCACAAGTCCGATGACTGCTACACTAAATACCCGCACAAAATGCCTGATTGGATGAAGCTTCGCAATGACCAACAAAAGAAGCAGCATGCTGAACAATTAGCTGCCAAGAATTCTGCCACCGCAGCCAAGGCCACCGAGGAGTCCAGCAATGACGACGAGCCTGAAGCTGCCAAAACTGCGAGCCACGACAAGTCTGCGAAACCGGCAAGCTTCCCTACCTCCCTTCCGTCCTCTAACTCGCCTGTTGACGAAACTTGGCTTGTAGATTCAGGCGCCACTTCATCTATGACGCCCCATCGCCACTGGATCAGGAACCTTGTTCCATGCCGCATCCCTGTCAATGTTGCATCAGGGGAGGTTGTCTATGCAGTAGGGAAGGGTGAAGTATGGTTCCAACCAATAATTCATGGTGTCAAGTCCGAACACGTCATTTTTTTCCCGTGTACTATATGTCCCCAGTCTGTCAAACAATCTGTTCGCCGTCCTGCCCATTGCTCAAAAGCGCGACATCACCATCCTGTTTGGAAAAGACAATGTGCAATTCAAGTCCCAAGGGAGTGTGTTCATGACTGCCTCCTACAAAGGAAAAACCGCGTTGCTAGATGGATCCACCATTCCATCACTGCACACTGAGCTCGCTATGACCACCTCATTGTCACCACCCCTTACTCTTGCGTTGTTGCATCGACGCATGGCCCACATCGGTCCCGATCGCCTGAAGAAGCTGATCAAATTCGACATGGCAAAGGGAATAACCCCAAAGAACCTGACTAAGCTCGAAGATGACCTGCCTAAGATCTGTGAACCATGTCTAGCAGGGAAGCAACACCGAGACCCATTCCCCCATTTGACACCAACTACATCTACCATCCTTGAGGTTATCGTTGCCGACCTCCATGGGCCATTGCCACCACAGATGATGGCTACCGATATTGGCTACTGTTCATTGATGTCCACTCCCACTACCTCTTCGGATACCCGCTGAAACGAAAGAAAGAGGCCTTCGAATGCTTCAAGGACCTAAAAGCATTCGTTGAAAAGCAAACGGGACACATGATCAAATGCCAAAGAGATGACAAAGGTGGCGAATTCGTTGGCAAGAAATGGGAGGATTTCATGACCGAGCATGGCATAAAGCATGAGAAGACAACACCGAACACTCCTCAGCAAAATGGCATCGCAGAACGGAAGAATCGGGTGTTAGAAGAAGTGATCACTTCAATGCTTGCACAAGCCAAGCTTCCCAGAGCACTGTGGCACCAAGCTCTCCAATTAGCTATTCGAATCACGAACGCGAGCCCATCTTCAGCTGTAAAGGACATGACACCCTATGAGGCATTCCATGGCAAGAAGCCTGACCTCAGCATGCTTCGGACATTTGGCTGTCGAGTGTACATCCACGTGCAGAAGGAGAAGAGAAAGGAGACAAAATGGCACACGCAGAGATGCATTTACCTTGGATTCGAGGATGGCTACAAAGGTTTCAAATGCTACAATCCCAAAACAAACCTTTTTGTCATATCCAGAGACGTTGTATTCGACGAAGATGAGTTCCCAGGCATCCCATGGAATGACAAGGATGAAGCTTTCACACCCATCAGTGGAGGTTACTACCCTGTCCCAAATGTCGCTCTCCCGACCGCTCCCCCAGCTCCGGGACCACCACCTCCCGCTCCTGGTTCTCCTCCTCCTCCTCCTGCTCCAGCACCAGATGCGCCTGCTCCTCCTGCTCCTCCTGCTCCTGGTCCATTCCCACCTCGTCCACCTGCTCCTCCCTCCACTCCTTCAACACCATCAGCACCCTCACCTTCCCCTCCTGGCGCTTTTGGAGACGAAGATGATGACGACTACATCCCACCAAGGACACCAGAGCCCCCAGAGCCCTCAGAGGCAATGTCACCAGAAGAATATCGTTTGCCATCTGAAGCTCCAGAAAAGCGACGAGGAACGGGCTACAAAAATAAAGGGAAGATGGAACCAGCACCTACCCCTCCCCCGATCAAGAAAGAGCCAAAATCTCCAACACCAGTCCATTTACCGTACACTCGGTCACCCGAATGGAAGAAGAGGAAAAAGGGGAAAGGATGCAGAGAGCTCAACGAACTCGGACAAGACTCATGGTCTGTAGACCCAGAGGAGTACAGTCGTCATAACCGAAGAACTGGCAAGAAAAGGCTACGATCCATCAAACGAGCTGAGGAACTGGTCATCCCCAGGGCCAATGCACCTGGAGAACCCTTACGACGAGGCACTAGGAACCGCCAACCTCCGTCAGAGGATTGGAAAGCCCAACCGCATCAGAGGAAGAGGCTGAAGCCTGCCTTTGATCTCCCTAGCGACAAGGAAGTTAGTGATGAAGACATGGAAGACGTGGAAACCCCAGAACCCTCAGGAAGTGGCCAGCGGCAACAAACCGAAATGGAGGAAGACGACTTCTATGACGATTATCCTGCGCCTTCAGGGGGTGTACAGAACGCAAACTCCGAGGCTGAAGTTGAAATGGAAGTCACACCTGAGCCTCTCGATGACGTATTTCAGGCACTGGAAATCGTCTTCCCCAATGAGGAACTCCTATCCTTCGAAGAAGCAGCCGAGCAAGCCTTTAAAGTAGCAGCCGACAATACCGAGCCCCGATCATTCACAGAAGCCATGCACCGCCCTGACAAGAACAAGTGGTTTGACGCTGCAACAACTGAAATCCAGGCTCACATTGACAACGGCACCTGGGAGCTTGTCCAACTTCCCCCAGATCGCAAGGCAATCGGTTCTAAATGGGTCTTCAAAGTCAAACGCGACGCAAACAGCGAAATCGAACGGTACAAAGGTCAACTTGTTGCCCAAGGCTTCTCTCAACGCCCAGGCATCGACTTTCATGAGGTATTCGCACCAACAATGCGCTGGGGAGCCCTCAGGACCATCTTCGCCCTAGCTGCCATTGAAGACATGGAGATCGAATCCATTGACATCTCCAACACCTACCTTAATGGGGTCTTGCCAGAAGGAGAAGTTGTCTATATGCGCCAGCCTGAGGGATTCCATGAAAGAGGGGACGACTGGGTGTGCCGCCTGAAGAAAGGACTCTATGGCCTCAAGCAATCCGGACGCCTGTGGTATCAACGACTTGGAGAGGAACTCGAGAAAATTGGATTCAAACAACTCATCTCTGACCCCAGTATCTACGCATGGGAAAGAGATGGTGCCAAATTCATCGTTCCTGTATTTGTTGACGACCTCACCATCGTGTCTAAGTCAAAAACCAAGGTTCAAGAAGTCAAGGATGCCCTAGCAAAAGTCTTCAAACTGCGCAATCTAGGCCCCACCACCTTTCTCCTTGGAGTCCAAATCACTCGTGACCGCTCTTCCTGCACTCTCCATTTGTCCCAACGTCAATATTTCATCGATCTCCTCAAGCGGTTTGGAATGGCAGACTGTGCTCCGGTCCTTACTCCAATGGTGCCTGGTTTGAAGCTCACCAAAGACATGTCGCCCACCACTCAAGAGGAGAAGGACGAGATGAAAAATGTCCCATATCTCAACGCTGTTGGCGCCCTTAACTACCTGGCCATTGCCACTTGTCCCGACATCTCCTACGCCGTCAGCAAACTCGCCCGCTTCAACTCCAACCCCGGCATCGAACATTGGAAAGCAGTCAAACACCTCTTCCGCTACCTCCAGGGAACCAAGGACATGAAGCTCACTTATGCACCCAATCCCAACATTGTTTCCATCTTCGAGACATACACCGACGCTGATTTTGCTGGAGACAAAGAAAACAGCAAGTCAACCAACGGCTATATTGTCAAGGTTGGAATGGGCGCGGTATCTTGGGCCAGCAAGCTTCAGGGGGTGATCGCAAAGTCTTCAACCGAGTCAGAATTTTACGGTGCCAGCTTTGCAGGAACCGAGATCAAGTGGCTTCGCAATCTTCTCCAGGAACTGGGCTACTTGCTCCCCTCGCCATCTCCTCTCTTCGTCGACAACCAGTCCACTATCCAAGTGCTCAATGATGCAGTTCACCATTCGCGCATGAAGCACATTCCAGTTGCGGAGTTCTGGATTCGTGATGAAGTCTCAAGGGTCAAGTCCATTTCGGTCCATTATTGCCCAACTGAAGGCATGCCGGCTGATCTCCTCACCAAAGCTCTTTCTCGTCCACTGGTCGAACATCTTCGAGAACGAATGGGACTACAGCTTCCTCCCTAGAGGCGCTTCATCGAGGGGGTGTGTTGCACTGAGTCGTGCATCTCCTCTTCACCTCTATTGAACTCGCCATCTTCACTTCTATATATGGGAATATTCTTGTGATTTGTCCTATTTTACACTATGATGTATATGTAGTTGTTGTTGGATTGTTTGTGGCGTACTTGTACATGTTGTGGTATTGTTTGCTCCGTTTTACTATATAAACCTGATGTACTTGTACGCGGAATTATTATCGATTGATTCCCCTCTCAGTGTGAGATACCTGGAATCACCGAATTGCTGCGTTTAACAGTTGTCGTATTTGCACTCCTGAAGCAGCATTGGCAAGCAGTCCGTGACCAGAGAGAGTGGGAAACCAGCTTACCCATCAAGAAAGAGGACTTCCTGCTGCTTTACACTGCTGCCTGAACCGCAACCTTAAGACGGACGATCATCATTGAAGCATTTTGAAAGACAGCTGCTTACCCGGTCAATAGAGAGGCGATCTCAGCTGAGCAAACCACACCCAGCTGGGAAACCACAATGCACACCACGTTCCCAGCAAGCCTTGCAAGCCCAGTGAAGGCTGTACTGGCTGCCAATGCCGTACCAGTGCACCCCAAAGTTCCTATGGAGCTAGGGGAGGCATTAGATGATGGCGAGCAAGGCAATATGGAGGAAAACGGGACTCAGTGAGCCCTTTTGTGGCAAATGATCCCGGGCTGTACACGCCCACTAAATGGGTGTTAAACGCAGCAATTCAGTGATTCCAGGTATCTCACACTGAGAGGGGAATCAGAGAGTCAATGATTATTCTACATACAAGTACATCAGGCTTATATAGCAAAAGGGAGCAAACAATACCACAACATGTACAAGTACGCCACAAACAACACAACAACAACTACATATACATCATAGGGTAAAATAGGACAAATCACAAGAATATTCCTATATATATCAGCGATGACAGCAAGTGTAATAGAGGTGGAGAGGAGATGCACGACTCAGTGCAACACACCCCCTCGACAAAGCGCCTCTAGGGAGGGAGCTGTAGTCCCATTCGCTCTCGAAGATGCTCAACCGGTGGGCGAGAAAGGGCTTTGGTGAGGAGATCGGCAGGCATGTCTTCAGTTGGGCAGTAATGAACCGAAATGGACTTGACCCTTGAGACTTCATCACAAATCCAGAATTCTGCCACTGGAATATGCTTCATGCGTGAGTGATGAACAGCATGTTGCACTTGGTCATGCGTCTCCTCTCCACCTCTATTACACTCGCTGCCATCACTTCCATATATGAGAATATTCTTGTGATTTGTCCTGTTTTACTCTACGATGTATATGTAGTTGTTGTTGAACTGTTTGTGGCGTATTTGTACATGTTGTGGTATTGTTTGCTTCTTTTTACTATATAAACCTGATGTGCTTGTATGTAGAATCATTATCGACTCTTTTGATTCCCCTCTCTATTGTGAGATACCTGGGATCACTGAATTGCTGCGTTTAACACAGCATCATTGAGCACTTGGATGGTGGATTGGTTGTCAACAAAGAGAGGGGATGGTGAGGGGAGCGAATAGCCCAGTTCTTGAAGAAGGTTACGAAGCCACTTGATCTCAGTTCCTGCAAAGCTGGCTCCGTAGAACTCTGATTCGGTGGAAGATTTTGCGATCACCCCCTGAAGCTTGCTAGCCCATGATACTGCACCTGTTCCGACTTTGACAATATAGCTGTTGGTTGATTTTCCATTCTCCTTGTCTCCAGCGAAATCTGCGTTGGTGTATGTTTCAAAGATGGAAACAATGTTGGGATCGGGCACATAAGTGAGCTTCATATCCTTGGTTCCCTGAAGGTAGCGGAAGAGGTGCTTGACTGCCTTCCAATGTTCGATGTCGGGATTGGAGTTGAAGCAAGCGAGTTTGCTGACGGCATAGGAGATATCGGGACGGGTGGCAATGGCTAAATAGTTGAGGGCACCGACAGCATTGAGATATGGGACGTTCTTCATATCATCCTTCTCTTCCTGTGTGGTGGGTGTCCTTGGTAAGCTTCAGTCCAGGCACCATGGGAGTAAGGACAGGGGCACAGTCTGACATTCCGAACCATTCGAGAAGATCGACAACATATTGGCGCTGAGACAAGTGAAGAATACAAGAGGGACAGTTGCAAGTGATTTGGACCCCGAGAAGGAAGGTGGTGGGACCTAGGTCACGAAGCTTGAATACTTTCACTAAGCGTCTTTGACTTCCTGGACTTTGGCCTTCGACTTGGATACGATGGTGAGGTCGTCAATGAATACAGGAACGATGACCTTGACACCATCTCTTTCCCATGCATAGATACTGGAGTCAGAGACAAGTCGTTTGAATCCAATTTTCTTGAGTTCCTCTCCAAGTCGTTGGTACCACAGACGTCTGGATTGCTTGAGACCATAGAGTCCTTTCTTCAAGCGACACACCCAGTCGTCCTCTTTTTCATGGAATCCCTCAGGCTGGCGCATATAGACAACTTCTCCTTCTGGCAAGACCCCATTAAGGTAAGCGTTGGAGATGTCAATGGATTCGATCTCCATGTCTTCAATAGCGGCTAGGGCAAAGATGGTCCTGAGGGCTCCCCAGCACATTGTTGGTGCGAATGGCTCGTGGAAATCGATGCCTGGGTGTTGAGAGAATCCTTGGGCAACAAGTCGACCTTTGTATCGTTCGATTTCACCATTTGCATCACATTTGACTTTAAAGACCCATCTAGAACCGATTGCCTTGTGGTCTGGGGGAAGTTGGACGAGCTCCCAAGTGCCGTTGGCACTGTGAGCCTGGATTTCGGTTGTTGCAGCATCAAACCACTTGTTCTTGTCAGGGCGGCGCATGGCTTCTGCGAATGATCGGGGCTCGGTGTTGTCGGCTGCAACTTTAAAAGCTCGCTCAGCTGCTTCTTCGAAGGATAGGAGTTCCTCATTGGGGT
>WSUI01001015.1:946-12701 GCA_019633595.1 Tulasnella sp. UAMH 9824 | reverse complement strand
CTCATGACGTTGGAGCCCGCTTCTCCCTCGTGGCCGAGCTTCCATCTATGTAGTCCTACCCCCGCGAACCAAGTGGTGGAAGGGCGGTCGGTTTGTCCGACCGTCACTGGGCGATGCTGCGAGCGGCCCCCTTTGCTGGTTAAACTAGCCGCGTATTGCCGGACTCGGATTCGATATTTCGTAAAGGCGGCTCAAAGCGCGCTTGATCGTCTTGGAGTCTTGAGGGTATAAAAGTAGCTATTGGTAGCCCTGGCTTGGTTTTTCTTCACCAGTCTAAACAACTGTTCCCCTCAGAGATCTTTCAAACTCTACTCTTCAATCAACATAATGAAGCTTACCATCGCCGCTGCCCTTGGATTCGTCGGTGCTGCTAGCGCTGCCCGCACTTTCACCGTTTACAACGTGAGTGGTGCTAGCGTTACCGTCAGACCCAAACCCCCCGCTGACGCACTTCGTCGTTAGGCTTGCCCCTTTACCATCTGGCCAGCTGTTGTACGTGCCCCTTATCCTTGTCTCACATAGCTTAGACTGACGGCCCGTCACCTGGCCTTCTCTCGGCCACAGTTTACCGATCTGGTGAGTAAACCTTCCCCAGATGCATAGGACCTCCGCCAAGAACTTACCGTAATCTCCTTCTTTTCCCCATCTATCCCACCCATCCCACCTCAGAACGTGGGAAGCGCCACCCCAAGCGTTGCAACTGGATGGGAAGCTCCTGCTTGGTCCACCAAGACCTTCAGCGTTCCCGACAACTGGAAGGCCGGTCGTATCTGGGTCAGTGAACCTTTCTTTCGGAGGCTTTGCGCTGAAACTAACATCACGCTGCGCCTCAATGATAGGCTCGCCGCAACTGCAACTTCGCCACCAACCCAGGACCTAACAGCTGCTTGGATGGAGGTAAGTTGCTGGATATTGAGTGGATTCCGGAAACGGGCAGCCGACACACCATCCGCTCTTCCCTTCAGGCTGCAATGGAGGTCTCCTTTGCGACCCCCACACCGGAACGGGTGTCCCCCCTGCGTACGTGCTCTCCTTCCAATTAGCGGTCAAATCACCTGGGTGCTTATGTGCTTTTGCGAAATATTTTGCAGCACGCTCGCCGAATTCACACTGAGCGCTGCTGACGGAAACGACTGGTACGACGTTAGCTTGGTCGATGGGTATAACCTACCCATGAGGATCACGAAGTAAGTCTATCCTCGTGCGAAAACAAGGATCCTTATGCTAACCGAATCTATTCCCCAGTACTGGAGGGTACATATCGTCCCCTTTAACTAGCCAAAATAATCTAAGATCGCTAACCCAATGCCCTCTTTCCCTTGCCACAGCTGCCACGTTGCGGACTGCCCTGTTGACCTGTAAGCCGCTTGCCTCCCATCAGTCTCAAATCCCTCCTCACGCCTCTCCCACCTTGCAGCGGCCCGGACTGCCCCGCAAATCTCAAAGGCCCCTTCGACTCCACGGGCTTCCCCGTAGGCTGCAAGAGCGACTGCTTGGTCGACCCGAACCCAACCAACAGCCCCAGCTGCTGCAGCGGAAGCCACAGCACCCCCGCGACATGCCCCAACAGCGGTGTACCCCACTACAGCTACTTCAAGAGCCGATGCCCCAACTCGTACGTCTATGCTTACGACGAGAGCTCCGGCACGGCTCTTTGGACTTGCCCTGCTTCCAAGAAACCCAACTGTGAGTGGTTATCGTATTTAACGCCGAGCAAGGAAAGACTGATGGATGTTGGTTTTCCGCCTAGACACCATCACCTTCTGCCCTTAAGTGGCTTCTACAGGGGTGCTCAAAGATTTAGGCTAAAGGTTAACAGTGTATCTCTCCCCATCAATCTCATTCTTGTTTTACTGGAACGTGTGGACCGCGCTTGAGCTCGTTACCCGATACTTGGGGAAAGTCAAATTCTGATGTCTGGCGGCGGATAATCATGCCTTCTGGTTGTCAACTTGAGAGCGATTCTGCTGGGCTTCTTGCGCCGAGAAAAGGCGGTGTAAGGTTGCTCTCACGGCGGAGAAGTTGGAGTGCACTGCCACAGGGGTTGATCGGCGGGAGCCGGGCAGGATGTAGTGATGCCGCGGAGCGAAGCGAAGGAGATCGAAGTGTCAACTTCGACAAACTTCGACTGTTCGAAGTGGATCGAAGCGAAGTTCCGAAGTCTTTCGACCACGGTGGGAAAGTGGCTTTTCAGAGATGGGAAACCATTCGACCTGGAAGCCGAGTCGGCAGCGAAGGGTCCGAACGTTCTGGAAAATTATGTAATGCTGAACAATCAAGGGCCACTGCATCCGCTGTATGATGGGAATCAGTTTCCTGCGCTAGTCGAAGTGACTTCGAAACCTCCTTCGATCTCCTTCGATTGGTCGAAGTGGGTCGAAGTGGGCGCTTGGTCGAAGGAGATCGAAATCTCCTTCGACAACTTCGAACTCCGCGGCATCACTAGCAGGATGCCGTTTGGTCCATCAGTACCCTTACTCTAACCGCTCAGCTCGAAACGTCTTCTTGTCGCAGGCCTTCTCAACTCGCACGATATCAAACTCTTTAAAGGCTGTCGAAGTCAGAAGCCCACCACTTGAACAGAATCAGGGTGAATCGATGGCAGAAAAATCGCCATCTCGGCAACTGGAGGTAACGGATGAGGGAAGATCCCAAACCACCAGGGAGCTTCGAGAATCCAACCAAATCAAGCTTTCAGCGGTGAGTAACCTTGTCATGACCCCGTTCTTCGGCGCAATAATTTATCTTTCATCCAAGCGAGATGTTCTTGCGACGCTGGCTTCGAAGCGCATCGATGTCACCGACATCAAGTTTACTGGAGAAGGTCCACAAGACAAGGGAGGAATGGGCGATGTCGTCGTCGCGACCATCGTACCAAGGAACGGGGGTGTATCCGACTCGGGAGCAACGGTCGCGGTGAAGCAACTGCGTTTAAGCGAGACGGTCAACGAGGAAAAGTTTCTCCGTGTGCGCGTCCTTTGCGGAGCCATATGGCGGTCGTGACTCACTCATCGTTCCTCAGGTGTTCATCAACGAGCTGTGTGTGGTGGACGGATTATACCATCCTAACATAGTGAAGCTTATTGGATTCGTGGAGGATATGAGGAAGCGAATCTGTTGGTTGGTTTTCCCCTGGGAGGCCAACGGTAACGTTCGTGAATTTCTTCTTTCCGGAGAATGGGAGCTTCCAGAACGAGTATCATAGGTATCTTTGATACATGCGGGCCAAATTACGCGTGTAGACCGACTGTCGTACGCTGCTAGATACGAGATGTCGCGTCTGGGCTGGAGTATCTTCATACTCGTCAACCACCCATTTGCCACGGTGACCTTAGATCTGTGCATTTTCCCCTCAGATATCGATGTTTCTAGCGCCTCTTGGCTAAACCTATTACTACTCAGCTCAACATCCTTGTGAACTCGGACTACCGTGCGGCTATCGCGGACTTTGGTTCGGCTCGCGCCGTGAGGGACTCTCATGACGCTGAAGGTGATCCATCACTAGGTGGCCAATCCCCGAACCATAACGCGCCAAAAAACGACGGATGTCCGAACTAACGCTCTCGTCTTCCAATGCCGAGCTAACGCTGACGGGTCCAAGCTGGTCCTTCCGATGGGCGGCACCAGAGATGTTACACGACGAACGGCCTGCGCCGGCAAGCGATATATGGGCGTTGGGCTGGATAGCTTGGGAGGTGAACACTGCTATTCTTCAGAGGATTTGAACTTTCGGAAATCCAAAAAAAGTCCTTCTAATCGCTTTCCCCTTCCCGTGTATCAGGGTATGACGGACAATTACCCATTTCCGGAGGTGAAGAACGAACATCACATTACCGTCAAAGTCATGACAGGGCAACTACCTGCAATTTACAAAAATGACAAACTCTCACAGTTGCCCCTCTCTGTCGCATAATAGCCAAGTGTGGGAACTTTGAGCCAAAAGACCGACCATCCGCTGATGAATGTCACAGAGCCCTTAAATGGATTGTAGGTTGAAAACCCGCCTTATCGAACGAATATTCACACACGATTCTACGCAGCCGTCCGTGACGCCCGTCGCGAAAAGTGGCGAGAAATCCAAGATTCGGTCCACATCCCTGTTGCTGGAAATCGGAGAGATCCATCGTGTGCATAGCAGAAACGATGAGGCCTCAAGAATATTTGAAGAGAGTCTGGCCATTTCTCGATCAACTGGAGATAAACTGGGCATAGCAGCGTTCTCATGCAAGCTCGGAGACTTCCACGGAACGCGTTCCCACCACACCGAGGCGAGCAAGTATTACACCGAAGCTCTCAGCATCTCCACACGTGTCGGGGACGAATCTGGCCGAGCGAAAGCATTGCGCCAGCTCGGAGAGATCCATAGCGCATGGGCCAACTACGCACAAGCGGAAACATTCTATAAGAAAGCGTTGGAAATTTGCGAGCGTCTCTCGGATGAGTCGGGCCAAGAAGATGGGTTGAGTGGGCTTGGATGGCTCTACAAGAGGCGGGCAAGCTCTACAATAGCAGAAGAATACTTAACCCAAGCCTTGAGAATCTACTTGAACATCGGGAACGACAGGGGCCGAGCTAACGTGTTGTATCGCCTGGGAAGCATTTACCAAGAACGGTCCGAATTCGCCGAGGCAGAAGATTTTTTTACACGAGCGCTGAACATTTACATCAGCATGGGGGACAACTTGGGTCAGGCGCATGCATTGCGACGGATAGGAGACATCCACACGAGACGGGCCAACTATTCCGAGGCGGAAGAATCTATCAACAAAGCACTAAGAATATTCACGAACATTGAGCATGAACGGGGCCACGCGATTGCATTATTTCAGCTCGGAACCTTGCACGGAGCTCGGTCATACTACGCTAAGGAAGAAGATTTTTATTCCAAGCGTTGCGCATCTACATCCATATCGGGGATTACTTAGGTCAATTGAGCTCATCGCTGATGCTTCGAACAATTCGACTCCGTCAAGGGCGGCTCGCTGAGGCAAAATTCTTGACCGACGACGTGGCAAAGGTCTTGGATCAAATCAACTATCCGGGGGGCAAGGAGTTCTCAGAAAATCTCCTCGCAGAAGTCCTTGCAGCAGAGAAATCCACACTAAATCACTGTCGTTAACCTCACTTCAAGTTTGACCTCAGGGGACACCGCCGCAGCTACCCCGTCCTGGGCGGAAACCGTACACCGCCCCAGGCAGCTTTACCCTAGCCGAGTCATAGACCGCTTCCACGTAGTATTCTGACTTCCATTCTGGTTATATGTTTATCATTCCCCCCAAAGATCTCTTTTTTCTTTATTCAAAGATATAAAGGAACGGTTAAACATTTATCCCCCCTGTTGGCCATGGTAAAGTCTGGATGTGTTCTTTCTTTGACCCCACTATCAATCTTTATTGCTGAAAATGTGTGGGTCGCGCTTACACTCGGTAAGTCTGTATTTCGGGGACCTCCATATCGATACCCAGGGGGAGATAACCATTTGTTCTGGCATCCAAATGGTGAGCGATCTTGCCCAACCGCCTTACTTCGAGGTGATGCGGTGTATTGCGGCACCCGCATTACTCCGAGTCCGTTACTCTAACCACTAATCCCGAACCCTCCTTTCTTCGTCCATAGTGGTGGGAGCAATTTTTGGGCTCCAACGGACGAGTCAATCTTGTGTATGAGTCAAATAATGCATTACATGCAAAGTCACTGGACAAGCTACAACGTGACGGGGAAGGCGAGTGCTAGCAAACAAGTTCGCAGCGAAAGCGAGTGGACTGGCTCGGTCGTTGAAATCAGAACGCATCTCGGCAACAGTAGATGCTATGACAAGAATGGACTGACTCGGGTATTGGGGAAGGGGAGGGACATGGGGCTATGACATAGGCGCATGGTACAGACGGAACAAGAAAGACAAGGGCGAGAGAGCGAGGACTACGGAGAAAGTAAACAGAAACCCGCATGTGCGATAGCCAAAACAACAAGCGTGGCACTTGTGCCAGCCAAAACCTGAGAGAAAGTTTCAATGTTCACGACCCGGAGTCCGCTCATGAAAGGTGATAAACAATCGACCTAGGCCGTCAGACAGAAAGGGACACTATCCGTGATTGAGTGGTAAGCGTAAGAAATTATTGAAAGGCCGAAGGCTTCAAGTGGTTTTGCGCGAAGGGGCTGACAGCTGCATTTCTCGAGGAAGGCATGTGAAGAGAGTCGTCCCGAGCTCTCATCATACGCTTATACAGACAAGTTTGGACAACCGGATTCCGTGTAACACAAAGGACCACCAGTTTTACTAATAAGAATCTCCGCTGAATAGGCCAAGATTGTCCTGAGGTATTGGTAATTCGTGTACTTCCGTGGGAGGGCAAGTTCGAGGGGCGCGGTAAGTCCCACTGCAACACGATGAAGAGTTCGTCGGGTTCGGGTCGACGAGGCAGTCACCCTTACAGCCGAATAACACACCAGTAGAAGCGTTAACAACCCACTTACTTCAGCAGGTCACACCTAAGCCGTCCCAAGGAGCTCACTAGTCCTCCATCGACATGCCCTCCAGCGAACCACGGCTCCGCGATATTATCTCCGTGCCGTTGACACAGCCACAACACAGGGTCAGAGGAGCATCGAGGCTAGGATAATTGTTCAGGCGTCGTCTGTTCTCAATCGCCTAGATGGCCGGCGTGCTCGTTCAAGCAAATAGGAGGCAAAGTTCCATCTTCTCCAGAAGACACGACATGGCAAAAGGAAGCATCATCCAACAGAGTCTAGCGGGCGCAGTGAGGCAGATGTCCCTCAGCGTGAGTCCGAGTGGGGTTCCGGGGTTGCTTGGCAAGAACAACTATATTTAGACCAGGGCATACTCTTACGTAAAGATATATAGTTGTCTGGGACCTCCCAATTTTATTGCTTCATTTGATTACGGTCCCGACAGAATTGCCTCGAAGAAATGTGTGGCTTGGCACACATGATCATATGATCAGGTGAGTTGATTGGCGCAGTTCGATACGTTGGCTCAACTTCAACGCTCAAGACTGAAAGGGAAGTTCTAAATTTATCTCGAGAATCAGACACCCAGACCAGCCGCAGCGTGCCCTCCTCATGCAGACAGGTAGACTTGTATCTTCAGGGTGCGGGTGCCGTCATTTAAAAGCCAATTCGCCTCTCCCCCCTTGGCCAACGACGACCCATTCGCCTTCCCCCCCCCCCTTGCGAGAATATCTAAGCTCTTCATTCTCTATATTCCCCTAAGAAATTGTGGTCGAACGACTGGAGATGCCAGGCAACAAAAATCGCTTTGCAGACAGGGACGGGTCCCCTGCGTCCGATGATGGTGATTCCTCTGACAAATTGCAGCTTAGCGCCAGACTCGTAAGTATTTTCCAACCTTAACTATCGACTCTGACCAATCCCCGCGACCAACTTTGCTGTAGAGAGATAGGCTCGAGAAACTTGCAAAATGGCGGATCTGCCCGTCGTCAATTGAATTCCCCGAAGGAGCTCTAGAGTTCCATGGTGGGTATGGTACCGTTTCGCGAGCAACCTTGACGATTCCACCTGATTTGCAAGACGGGATGCGCAAGTCTGGGGATACTAGAAAAGTGGAGGCAACATCAAATCATCGATTGGTCAGGCCTGATTGCCGTGTTTCGGGGTCAGAAGACGGACGGGGGAATGCCGATCGACACCAAGAAATGGAAGAGAGAGTCAATGCGACTAAAATAAGGGACGAAGGGGACGTCGAGGAACAGGAGGAGGAACCTGATAATCTACCTTCTGGACGGTGGAAGGTCCGTTGCAACTAGTCATTGGTCCTTCACGGTGAATCATTAAACAGCTTCTTAATCCCAACTTACAGGCTGTAGCAGTAAAGAAGATGAATGCATCAAGCGATCTGGAAAGGGTGCTAGGGGTGAGTGACCTCCACTACAATAACGTAGGGATTACGCGCTCAGGTCTCCGCAGTTGACACTCAGGGAAGCGGGGTTTTTGGTCGAACTTGCGCACGAAAACATAATTACTCTCGAGGGATTTGTTGAAGATGTGTCGAAGGAGATAATTTGGCTGGTCTTCCCATGGGAAAGCAACGGAACTTTGAGGGACTATATCGCCTCAGAAGCTTGGGAAATTCCTGAGCGAATCTCGTTGGTACGATCCTACTTCCTTCCTATCAACCCAGAGCTTATATTTCATATCTTAGATCAATGATGTGGCTACTGGAGTGGAATATATCCATGGTCGTCAGCCGCCCATCTGTCACTGCGACCTCAAATCTGTAGGTTGCTATGCAGCTCATGATTACACATTTGAACGATTTCCCTTGATATTTTACAGCTTAATGTCCTTGTCAACTCGAAATACCGCGCGGTAATCACAGATTTTGGCTCCGCCCGTCGTCTTAGCCCGAAGGATCTCGACAAGAGGGAACCTCTGGAAGACAAACAGCAGGAAGCGGTGTCATTCGAAGCAACGTTTTGCGTCTCGGACGGCACAATGACCTTAACGGGCAATCAGTATACACTTCGATGGGCAGCTCCAGAGATATTACAGGATGACCCATGTAGCCTGAAGAGCGATATCTGGGCACTAGGTTGGGTAGCTTATGAGGTAAGTCAGGCCATATGACATCACTGTCCCAGACATTCCCAACAAACACTGGACTAGGTCATGACTAGCTCAATTCCATTTGAAGGGGTCAAGGACACTAAGGTTATCATACGCGTGATTCAAGGGGATCTCCCGTCAATCACTGTCGACGCTCGCATGTCTTTGATTCAAGCGCTATGTTCGCTGATGATCAAGTGTTGGAGCATCGATCCCTTCAAGCGGCCGACAGCTGCGGAGTGCAGAAAACAGATCGAGTGGATGGCAAGTCGTTTTAATTTGGGGCTCGGTAACCTGTCGTTAAACGGGTTTTATTCCAGCCAATGGTCATTCCAAACAGGGCGCAAGCCGCAGATGTAGCATCATCCAGAGATCGTTCGTCTCAGCTTCTAATGAAGTTGGGAGATATGTACCGACGGCAGGCGGACTACCTCAAAGCGACCCAATTCTTCACTGAGGCTTTGGGTGTCTATACGACAATTGCGGATAATCAAGGAAGAGCCGATGCATTACTGGAGCTGGCCCAGATACAGAGGCTTCAAAGTGTCTATAACGAAGCCATCACACTTTATTCTGACGCCCTTCAACTCTTCACGGACATAGGCGACAGTCGCGGGGCAGCCTTCAGTCTCTGGGGTCGTGGCGAGGTCCATCGGGCTCTAGGAGAATTTGATCAGGCTATAGACATGTACTCCATGGCACTAAAAATTCATGCCGACATCGGGGACGTACAAGGGCGAGGGGCCGCATTAGTGGGGATCGCCCACGTGCATCGACTGCGAACCGAGTACAGCCAGGCCTTAACGCATTATTCCGAAGCCTTGCAAATACGTACTAAGATTGGCGACCGTCCAGGGAGGGCCGATGCTCTGGAAGGTCTCGCTGAGGTGCATCGGTTTCGAAACGAGGATAGCGAAGCTTTCACGTGCTACTCCGAGTGCCTACAAATCCGCACCGATATCGGCGACAGATATGGAAGAGCTTCTGCGCTCTTGGGTCTGGCTGAGATCCACCGTCTCCGAAACGATTTTAGCCACGCCGTTACATTGTACTCGGAGGTTCTTCAAATTCGGACCGATCTACGAGACACTCATGGAAGAGCCTCAGCTCTCGTGGGTCTCGCTCATGTGCACCGACTTCAAGACGAGTACAGACAGGCGGTCTCGCTCTATTCCGAAGCCCGGGATATCCAGACCGAAACCGGTGACAATCGAGGAAAAGCTGTCGCTCTACGAGGTCTCGCTGACACGTACCGCCTTCAACACGACTACGATCAGGCCTTGAAGTTTTACTCCGAGGCCCTACAAATTCAAACGAAGTTGGGAGACAGTAAAGGAAAAGCCGATGCCCTTTGGGGTGTCGCTTTGATGCATCAGCATCGAAACGAGTACGATCAGGCCACCGCGTTCTACTCAGAGTGCCTACAAATCCGCACGGACAGCAATGACAAACAAGGGAAATCCGATGCTCTTTGGGGTCTCGGTGAGGTACATCGAGCTCGTAATGAAATTACCCAAGCCATGGATTTCTACTCGGAGGCTCTACAAATCCGGAATGACATTGGAGACAGGCAAGGGAGCGCCGCCGCTCTTCATCGTCTCGCTGAGCTGTACCGACATCAACACAAGTACAAAGAGGCCACTCAGCTCTATTCCGACGCTCTTCAGATTTCTACCGATATCGGCAATACATTCGCGAGAGCTTTCACGATAGTATGCCTCGGTGACGTATGCGACGATCAGGATGACTACAAAAATGCAGTGCATCATTACGAGAAAGCCGCTGAGATATTTGAGCAGGTTGGGAGTACCGATAATGCAGCGTATGCCCTGAAACGGGCTGCCGAGGCCCATCAGGCATCTGTGCAAGCAGCAGCTGCGTGAGGCTTTACTGGGGCATCGGGATTGAATTAGGATACCTATTCTTGTATACGTCGGACCGCAGCGGTATAAATATGGAATATATCGCTTTATGTACATTTTAGCGCGGTGGAGGTGCTTGCGGTTCCTGGGACTTGCCTAGCGATTCCATGCACGAGGGATCCGGAATTAAAGTGGTACCTCTTTCGCGCGAGTACTGACTGTTCTTTTAAGCGTAACAACTTCCTCGTCACGTGTTTTTCTCTCACATTAGTGAGACCCCATTGCCCAAACCGCGGTGTTTTCAGAACCTGGCTCGTTGGTTGATCAAAATGAGGCGCTGGCGGTCCATCCAGTTTCGCGTGACTGGGCAGCTAGTGAATGCATGACTGCCCCCAGCCATGCAATCTTCCCAAGATGAATGGGTACAGAAACGGCGGGAACAGAAACGGCGCTGCTGAAGTCTGCATTATGCTCGAGATGGCTCATCAAACCCATGGATAGACGTGCGCGCCGTAGAGAAAGATCCCTCAGCTACCGCACCGGGACCTCGCCGGATCTAGCTATACCGGGAGTGAAATAATATATAAGATAAAAACTTAAGCTACAATGGGACAAAAATAGAGGATAAGCTGACGAGCCCTCGATGCCTCTAGAGTGTGACGAAGTGCCTTTCGCTGAGCTTGGTCGACTATTTATTTATTTATTTGCGAAAGAAGGACAGAAAATCTCCTATATAGTACTACGGATAGCAATGATTCCGTATCAGGTGTCGCAATGGCTAGGTTCCGTAGACGTTTTGCGTCCACGCCCATCAACGAACCCGTGTCACGTCGCCATTATGAGGACCAAAGAGCACGCAAGGGGTAGAGTTGGTATATGAAACGTGACTTGGTGAAGACCGGATTCTACGACGCTCCCAAGACCCGAGTGTATTCCTGCCCCCAAAGCGTGCCGGGTCGGACTTACATATATCTTCCGAATCTCTATACCATTCGTTCCAGTATTCCGAATGTACGCGTCAAGCGATGGATCTCATGCTAAATCCCCGGACAAGTTACTGTACTAAACACGTGAAGGAAGTTCAGCCAAAGTACACGAGTTCACCACGAAAGGGAGGGTAGTAGTTCAATCGTTTCAACTAGCATCAAGTTGAAAGAAGCATAGATCAATAGCCAGATGCCCTGGAATCACGGTTCAGGGGGCAAGATGGGGGGGGGGGGGTCTGGGTGGGCCGTGGCGCATGGAAAACCCCGAATAAGTAAACCAACAAACCAAAAAGAAGGCAATAAAACACACAAGACAGCAAATCC
>WSUI01001014.1:0-12718 GCA_019633595.1 Tulasnella sp. UAMH 9824 | reverse complement strand
TGCGCCTCTCTTATGCACTTAATTGCCACATAGATAGGATCTTTCCCGGGAAGAGTCCAAACCCCTTGATAGACATTCCCATACGCTCCGCCGCCTATCCTTTTGATCTTGGTGAGTCTCCCAGGCAGAGGGTCGGGTAAGGTGTAAACTTGAGCGCCCGGTTGAATGATAGAGTCGTCAGGAAGAGCCGTTCCTGGTGCCCTGGGTGACAGCGTAGCCCCCACCAGCTAATATCGGAGCGTAGTGAGCAAGCCAGAAAGGTCGAATAAAGGCTTCGGCTCGCCTTAGGGGATACCCGTGGCTCCACGCCTGGCTCTCTTCGAGTCGGGACATTCGGGGCGGTGGGGTGCTGTACATTGATAGTGGGTATGGTACCAGAGCTAAGCGTATCGGCCATGGTCTACGAACGCGGATGGAGGCCGAGGCTCGTTATGGTTTGTGCACTAGAGAATTTCCGTTATGTACCACCTTGTTTACGATTTGCCACTGGAGCTAGCATTTAACATTCTCGGACTCTCCAGATATGTCAGGACCTCCGGCTGTAATTCTGGTACTGGAACATGCCATAGTCGTGCAGGAATTAGGCTGCTCTAGCAAACCGTTGGTTTAGGCGATAAGTTGGCGTTACGAGGCCGAACGAGCGATTAGAAACTGGACTGAACGGTTTGCATGCCACCGCGACAAACACATCTTCTCAAGTGGCGCACAGAAGGCCAATTCCGATCAAATAGTCTGGCACAACCCGAAGAATTTTGCTCAGGGCGTCAAAGAAATTACATTCACACTGAATGAGGGTCCGCAGAGGTTAAAGGTTTTGAGGGGGTATCATCGGGACCTTGAGTTTTAGATCGGCGTTGGTCGGTGGCTTTTTCCAGCTATGGAGAACGCCCAAGGGTTGTCATCACTCAGTATTGGAGCAGGACTCAAACTAGATGATACCCACTTCTTTTATTACATCATTGGCCGTTGGCCGGTCTTCTGGATTTGGGCTCCAACACCGTCGAAGGAACGGCCAGAGCGGATCGTCCACAGACAAGGCCGGGTGATCTTCCGGCTTACAAATTTGATCCGTCGTAATCCAGAGTATAACCATTCCATGTGTTCGCGCTCTGTGGAACGGTTTCATCCCACTTAGTGCCTAAACTCGGCCCAGAAAGAAGGATTGAATAGGCGTCAAACCCCGACGGTGGTAAGACCAGACTCTCACCTCCAGTATCACACCCCCCATTGCGTATATGTCACTCTTTGTAGTGGGGAGGGACTCGCCCATAATCAGCTCCTTTGCCTGGAATCCAGCGGACCCCGGCGCCGAGCCAGAGGTCGTCAATCCAGTGTGACCGTCAAGTATGACGCGAGAGACTCCCATGTCACAGAGTGCGGCGGTGGTATCATCCGTAATTAGTATATTTTCGGGCTTGAGATCCCCGTGAGCGATTGGCGGGACTGAATCATGAAGGTAGGCTAGCCCTCGTGCGGCTTGCTGGAGCTGAAATACGACCTAGTCAATATTCCGACACAACCTACGGCCCACGGCAAGAAACCAAGACGCCAATACGTACGAATACTAATTTATCAATATCGGAGAGGCTCGGATGAAACTTTAGGTATGTCTCCAGGCTCCCGTTGTCCATCCAGGGGGAAACAAGTCGTGGTTCCCCATCGACTATTTGGTAGCCCAGAAATGGTAAGACGTTCGCGTGCTTTGATTGGATCCAAATTGAAGTCTCTCTTCGTATTCGCTAACAAGATTCAAGTCCATTAGTCCTTCCCCAATCAGGGTCCCGTGTATGGGACGCACTCGTTCGAAGCGTTCCGCGGGGGTCAAATTTGGACAAGTCGGATCCGAGGCGGGAGCGGTATTCCTTAGACATTTGATGCATACCACCCTCTCTGTACCGTTATGTGTCCAAGTACCCCTATATACGTCGCTATAGGATCCTACTCTTGTCTTTATTCCAAGCGCCAGTCGTCCCGGAAGTGGATCGGGTAGCGAGTATGGTGGCGCTCCAGGTTGAACCACTGACGGAATGATCCCACTATCTGCCTGGGTGCTGTGGGACATTGCGGTGGGGGAAGGGATCTCCCAAAAAGAGAATGCAGTTATGAAGGAAGTGGCGGAAGAAACTAGGGTGAAGCTGTGGCCGTTATGAGAGCAAGGCGGATCTCGGTGCTAGCTTATATCATGCAATCACATCGGAAGAGAGAGGGTGCAGGTGAAACGATCCGGAATATGAGAGATATTTCCTACTTGTCAATCGATGTTGAAGAAAGCTGGAGCGATACAAGATCTTTATGTGATGAGGCATTTTGATACGTGGAAATCGATGCCCCCAGAAGCCGGTTAGGGTGAGGGAGATTGACCACGCATGTCTACCGCGCGGCTAAACAGCCGCAAACGCGCAAACCTTGAGGCCATCCACTCCTTTGCTCACCCACAATATCCATTGAAAGCTCCGGGAATCAAGTCACAACTAGGCACGAAGTACATATCTCTATAATGACTGTAATCGAATCGCCTTGCAGGTAATTTTGGGTGGGTCCGAGCTACCGGCTCATTGGAACCGGGTCGTCGCACAGCCTTCTCAGAGTTACAATCCCGAGATAAGCTTGGGTTATTGAAGCGGCAGGACTCACCAAACATGAGGGAGCCGTCCTCCGGCCAGGCTTTTGGAAGTGGAACTGAAGTCTCGAACGCAGAAGGTAGCACCTTCACCTACTCTCCCCTCGTCTATTACCAAAAAACTTTTCCTGCTCGTGTGGGGTTCCATGGCAGAATGCTCTCATCGGATAATAACTGATTCGCGCCGCTCCTCTATTGCAGGATGTCCAGTCGTAGGGTGTCATAGAAAGCTTTGGAGAAAATTACATAGGAAGGCGTCTACTCTACTTCAGACCCGGACGGCTTCTTTTTTTTTAAACTTTTTTGAGACTCAGCTGTACTGCCGAGCAGAGACCTGTCATGTCGAGTGGCCCTCGCTCACAACTCCAGCGTATGGGGGCGGTGGCTCGCGAGTTCTTTGTATGGCCAATTGCAACTGAATGAGAAAACGAATACTGTGTAAGATACCTAACATAATTCTAGATACGAGGTGGTCTCACCTCGTTGATTATTCGATCCACGATAGGTCTTTGAGATGGGTCAGGCAGCCAGCATTGACCCAGGAGTGACCAAAGTGGATCATAAGCCGATAGCTCCGGATGGTGTTGAGGATTAGGAGTAGTGCCAAGGCTGATTGCAAGTAGAACTGCCGATTGCACGGGCTTATTGTAGAATGGAACCTTCCCACTGAGCATCTGGGGAGTCGGAAGTAATGGGCGATGGCATGCACCTTGAGCACAAAGTTGCTGAGGCTTATTAGCCACTTACAGCTAAAATAACTCCAGCCATCGCGTATACGTCACTCGCGGGGGTCGGAAGGCTATCGCCTGAGATGAGCTCCCTTGCCTGGTAGGCTGCCGTTCCAACTGCAGTCCCAGAGGTTGTCATTCCAGTATGGATCCCTAGGTCTACAACGACCCGGGAGGTCCCAAAGTCGCATAGAGCGGTGGTAAGGTCATCGTCAAGGACAAGAATATTCTCGGGCTTGAGGTCTCCGTGGGCGATAGGCGGCTGCAAGCGGTGCAAATAAGCCAATCCTTCATTAGCATCTTGCAGCTGTGGTGTTTAGAGAGAAGCTCGAGTCGTTAATTGCCGAGCCTGAATATGAGTTAATTTGTACGAACCATCTTCAGCTTCTTCTCCTTCGGCACAGCGTTTGGCTTCAAATATGCGGACAAATTTCCGCCACAGGCCCAAGGGGAAATGAGCATAGGAGAACCCTCCTCGATTTGGTACCCAAAGAACGTAAGAACATTTGGGTGAGTTGCAGCTGCCCAGATTTTGGTTTCCCTTTTGATTCTCTGTTAACCTTGGAGCTTAGGGAAGAGTTCTTCGTGGATTATTAAGCCCATGGGATGACGCACCCTTTCGAACCGATCCTCGACAGACGTTACATTGTCACACGGAGTCTCTACATTACACCTGCGAAGCACCTTGATACACACAGCCACCTCAACTCCATTCAAATCTAGAGATCCTTTGTAGATGTCGCTGTACGCTCCCTGAGTGGCAGGCTTCTTTGATTTCGTCAGCTTCCCCGACAGCGGTTTAGGAAGGGATCCTTGCAAAACCGATCCAGGCTGAACGACGGAGAAAATCTCTTTGGTGTCTTCCTGCGTGTTTTGGGACATGCGGATCGTGGAATTGGGGTATTTGGGGATAGAGGAGGTGGGGGATGCTGCGCGGTAGAGGACACGCTGTGGGTGGAACTTTGCATAAATATGCGAAGACCACAGTTGACTGGATGTTACCGTAGAAACAAAGAAGAAGCCTCGAGGCATTCACCGCCGTGAGGAAAGATTTTCCATCCCCAAACTACAAAAGTCAAGGCGCGTTCCGCTACAGAACGAAATCTTTCTATCGATGGACAGTTCGGCCAATACTGCTGGCTTTATGGCCAACCCATAATTACGGTTGACATAGAAAATTCTTCTGGAAGGAACGATACGAATTTGTTACTGAAGATGGCTTCGGTGTGTGCACCGAAGACTCGCTGACCGATACTGTGTGCAATGCAACGCGGGTGATGTCACACCGCACTTGAGGCTGGGGATATGTGAAGTTATATTGCTTTGTTCCTATGCTTTGGCCTCGTGTAGCCGACCTCTGAGCTGTCATACACATTGCATTCGCAAAAGAAAGGTCAGAGGGTGAAGAGGTACCAGCATCATGGATGCAATGAGGTGAGGCCATTCGATCAACGTCAGGATTCAGATTGGTGCAAGGGGACAGCGGAACTTAAGGATGGGTGATAAAGGGTAGGAGGGCCCTTGACGTGGCAAACACACAAAGGCGAGATCTGGCAAAAAGTATACTCTCAAAGTGCTTCTAAGATTCCCACAAACATCGCTCTCAGTATGCTGAGCTTACTAAGCTCGAAATTATTCAAGTCCTTTCTGAAGCCGATCATGCCGGAACGGCATTGGAAGGTGGAAGCATAGTGTGGTGTGTATAGCAGTCCGATTTGTCGCGTGTGAGTTAAAAATATGGTTAATAACCGCGTTTTATGGGAGCCCTAAGAATGATGCGTTAGAAATTGTTAAGGAAGCAAATAGCTTTCGACCCAAGGGAGCTAGACACGGAGGGAGAATCGAGTAAAATGCCTAAGCTGACTCTGATGGAAGGGGTCTTGTTGCTCGGCTTGATGATAGGCAGGGGTGTGCGCGAGTTGCGCTCAAACTTAGAACTGAGCCGCAGCCAGGGTTTCCCGATGAATGGTGAGCGCAGCACGGGTTCCCGATTGATTTCCTCTGCACAGGGGTGCCTGTCGTTCTGGAACGACAACATCTCGTACACTTTGCGTGGATGTATCATTCTGAAATTGGCTCTTCAACGCAGAATCGCAATGACCAAAGACTCATCACGGCGGCCCCATCCCCTACCCGATCGAATTATTGAAATTGTCGATGATCGCCCGGTTCGATAATAGATTCCTCTGGAAGAGACGTTCCTGATGACCTAGGTGACAGCGTAGCCCCTGCTAGCTAAGACAAGTGCATAGTGAGCAAGCCAGATAGGTTGAATGGGGGCATCAACCCACCTGGGGAGATGCGTTCAGTGTCAGGCCCCCATCCCTCCGAACAGCGGCATGTTGTCGGAGTTGAGTGCTATGTCCACCACGGTTGAGAGGCGAGCAGGCGTAAAATTGCGAGCCAGTTGAGCAATTTGCGCGAAGAAATCCCTTGCAGCTAGCTCATGACTTGCTACAGCCGAATCGAGGTAGCACCTGGCATCCTCCCAACTGAGAATGGCTGCGATTGAGCACATTTAAACCCATCCCAGTGCAAGCTTATCCTCGTAGTTGCAAGGCCGAGGAACGTCGAGGATGAACGGAATAGGGTAACTAGGACAATGGGCGCAGGGTAACCGGCAATCACGCTACCGGAACAAATATCACTTTGTTACATTACCGAGACGCCCATATGGCTTCCTTGTCGCAACCTAACAAATCTATTCTGACACAGGCTCTGCGCCGAGTGAGGAGTTTCACGGAGGTATTTGCCCGTCATAGAACTACCGGGGTGGTTGGGCTTTTTGGTCGGCGGTTTTCGATCGCCTTCGCCAACTTCCGACCCAAAGGTTGAAAATTGTCATCATCACTCAAGCTTCGGACAATGCCAAGTATTCCATCACATACCTCTTCCATTAGTTCAGCCGCCGTCGGCCGTACATCTGGGTCTGGATTCCAACAGCGCTGAAGGAATGACCAAAGGGAATCGTCCGCAGCTAAGCCAGGGTGGTCCTCGGGTTTACACGTCTGGCCCATGGTAATAGACAGTATAACCATGCCGTGTGTCCGTGCCTTGTAAAATGGCTTTTTGCCACTCATGGTCTGCAAAGCCCCGACAAAGGAGTTGGTCAGATGCGGAGGTCAATTGGGACGAAGTCCGTATGCCCACCTCCAGTATAACACCTCCCATGGCATAAATATCGCTTTTGGTAGTAGGGAGTGAATCTCCCATGATTAGCTCTTTGGCTTGAAATCCTGCTGAACCGGGTGCTGAGCCCGATGTTGTCAATCCCGTGTGGCCGTCAAGGATAACACGAGACACGCCCATGTCACAGAGTACAGCGGCAACAGTGTCCGTAATCAATATATTCTCTGGCTTGAGATCGCCGTGAGCAATAGGAGGATTTAAGTTATGGAGGTAAGCCAACCCCCTGGCGGCTTGATGAAGCTGGTACAGTCCCAAATATTAAGCCCGATTTGCTACCAAATTTCAGACAAAATCGAGCCAAAAATAGACCTACAAACGTGAGCTTATCCGCCTCTGAAATGCCTTGATGCGTTGACAGATACGTATCCAAGCTTCCGTGTTTCATCCAAGGTGATACCAGGAGCGGTTCGCCATCAATGATCTGAAAGCCGAGGAACGACAGAACGTTTTCGTGCTTCGATTTGATCCAAATCGATGTCTCTCTCTTCAGTCTCTGTCAGCAGTTCAGGTAGTCAGTCATTCTCGTTATCTAAAACCATGCTTGAGTCACTCACTCGTTGGAAGCGCTCCCCCGGTGTTAAATCAGGGCAGGATGGATCTACCGCTGGGGCGGTATTCCGCAAACGCTTTATACACACCTCCTCTTGTAACCCATCATGTCTCCAAATACCCTTGTAAACGTCACTATAGGCGCCCACCCTCTTCTTCGACTCCAGTATCAGGTCCCCACGAAGCGGGTCAGGCAGGGAGTAGGGTGGGGCGTCAAGGTGTACTTCGGACAGGATGGCCGTACTATCTGTTTGAGGACTACGGGACATGGCAGGTAGATTTAGCGAGGGTACTTTTGGGGAGAGGAGCAATAAGCGGTGTGAGAAAATAAACAGTCGCGCCGTCATCAATGGAACAGGTGAAATCTAAAGACACCTCTTGACCCCAGTCCCACCTTATATACATACACCGAATCACACAGAGAGATTGGAACCGCAAATTGCGGGAGATTGCCTATTTGTAAATAAGAGCTCGCTTCAGTGAGAACACCCAAGATTCTATGAGGGATTAAATCGTGGGAGTTGCAGTAGAGAAAATAATGCGACGCGGGGTTTCTGAACTGCCACAAGCCGAACCACCGAGCCGAATCCTTGGGTCAGGATTGTGCCCGACTGTTTGTTACCCCAAATACCCGTGTTTTCGGCCAACCGATGCAGCACAGGATGTCCAGAAGAATCTTAAACTTTCAGCAGGAGCATTCTACATATACTGCTTAGAGATAGATCATCGACGAACCACGCGCAGATGAGTAGATATGTCACTCCCTGAATATGAATGACACCTAGAAACGACACACACAGAGTGACTATATGACCCAATACGTATATGAAAGTGAAAGTTGGAATGAATCTAATCCCAATCTCAAGAGCAAAATACCCTCAAGGTCGGAAATGGAATCAGCTTGCTTCAGGCTTCGATGCCGTCTTGGACTTGGAATCAGAGCCACCTTCAACCGCCTCATAGGGCGGGGCGGGGCTTTGATGGCTGCCAACAGACCTCTCCAACTTGACAAGCCAACCGATCTTAGTGGGGTTGAAATGATTTGCAAGGTTCACATTGTTGGCTTACCTCTTCAACCACTTCGTGTGCACTCGGTCGAGCCTCAGCAGTCGAATTCCAACATTTGTCCAGGAACGACCACATCGGATCAGTTCCGGGAAATTTCGGATGGTCAGCGGGTTGGCATTTTTCTCCGAGATACACTGCAATGTTAGCTATCGCTGCAGTGGGCTTTTTATGGAACGGTCCGTTGCCACTCATAGCCTGTGAAATCAGAAGCACAAACCACATCTTGTCAATTGATACTTCTCGTGAACAGAAGGCATCGATACCACCCACCGCTAGTATAATTCCTGCCATTGAATAAACATCACTCTTTGTGGTTGGGCCGCTACCGTCGATGATTTCTTTTGCTAAATAGCAAGAAGTGCCGACGGTACCGGGACCCGTTGTGAGGCCTGAATGTCCGATCGTCACCATGACTCGCGATAGCCCGAAATCGCACAATGCAGCTGGAAGGTTTTTCCTTAACAGTATGTTCCCAGGCTTAAGGTCTCCATGAACTATTGGTGGTTCGAAACTGTGAAGGTAGGCAAGCCCTCGTGAAACTTGCAATGACTGCATGGGGAGGGAGAAAGTTTATCAGTCATAGGATATACATGTGATAGTACGGGGACGGACTATTTGCAGCCTCTCTGCTACCGGAAGCTCGGGGTTCCGCACCAAATAGGCGTCTAGACTTCCATTGTCCGCCCAGGGAGACACTAGATATGCGTCCTCTCCGCGCATCTGGTAGCCCAAAAAGGGGAAAATATTTTCGTGCTTTGCCTTCCCCCAGATCCACGTTTCCCTAAGAACCCTCTTTGTTCGGAGACTTTATCAACCAACGTGTCGCGTGCGATACGTGTCGACGTACCCGTCTGAAGCGCTCCTTGGCCTCTTTCCCCATGTCATCACCGCCAAGGTCGATATGGACTTGACGAAGGACCTTAATACATACAGCTTTGACTGTTTCATTGTGCTTCCAAGTGCCTTTGAAGACGTCGCTATAGATTCCCTGATATGCCTTCTCTCCGGCAATGAGATCACCCTCCAGCGCCTGAGGCAGGCAGGGATTAAGCGGAAACCCCGGTTGTACAATGGAGTCTTCGACTTCGCCTTCCGTTTGAGGATTTTGAGACATACTAGAGGAGGGTTGTCGCAAGTTGAGGGAGACCGATAGGGGAGAATGGACTCGGATGGTGTATAGCGAAGGGCCTGGTGAGGGGATTCTCTATCAGGCGATTGAGCTGATCAGTCGCTTAAATCTCATAATTAGTATTTCATATTTATGTAGAGAGTAAGGCTCAAGTGACAGGACAAGGGTGCGGTGCGGGAGATTTCCCGGTCCAAAACAAAGATATGTATTCCGATTGTCATCAATTTGCCTGACTTCGAACATTCTATCTCAGTGACCCAAAGGGCCGGGCTTCAGAACACCAAGAATCTGCTAGAAGAAGGAAGAAGTAAAAGCTTCCCCTAAAGAAGGTTCAACAATGGTCCGCGAGGCAAACTGCTGCCTAGCCGTTTGGTTCGGATCCGCACACGAATGAAGCGTTTCAACTACGAGAAAAGCATAGCCACATTTTCCATGGCAAGATACGACTTGTGCCTGCTATCATGGAAGCTAGTGAGCGTGTGGATCGATACAGTCCTACCCTGTTCCAAACAGAATGTGCGATCGGCTGAGATATGGGTACTCGATCTAAAGCAAATCAAGCAAGATGTTTAAAGAGGGCTTTGGGCGAGCTAAAGCCGCCGTGAGGTGACTTGAGAACCCTTGTCCCGTCAGTTTTGAGAGTTGAAAGTTCTGAATCTCAACTCACAGCGTAGGATTTCGTGATCGCACTGCATAGCGAGAGTGGGATAGGGTGCCGCTAGGACACCACAAAAGAGCATATCATGGGATCGAAGCTATACAAAAAAAATGAGCACTGGCAGAGCAAAAGTCAGCCCTGAGAACGTGAGCGATACACGTTCGCAGCGCGATCGAACCATCCTGAAGGAAGATTTGAGAAGTTGGCCTTTGCGGTGACCTAAGGTTCGCACGGAGCGGTCCATTACAAACTAGACTGTGACGCCCAAAACTCAATTCTCAACTCCTGCTTAACTTTCATCTTCATGGCATCCGGTCTTGAACTGCGACGCTGCGTCAGGAATGTTTCGGCTACGTTCGATAGCAGTCCCTCCATTCTTTGTCTCAAGACTCGTTTTATCACATTTGCAGTGCTAAATTGCACGCTCCCAGTCTTGGCCGCGGGCGCGTTCGACTTGTACGCGGGGTCGAAGACCTGGGCATTAACAACGGTAGGAACTAGCTGGGTAGAATGCCTTCAATCTGTGAATGAGAGTTATATAGATGCGAATTCCTCCTTGTTGCATGTAAAGAGGGGGGTGGATACAGAATCTATGAGAACTGGCATGACAGTGACCCTCGGCTCCTTTGACCCCCGAGAGGTAATATTCAAGAGCCAAATATAATGAAAATCATAAGGGCGGTTTGCGAGCAATATCCAACCCGTCCTTCCTACTTTAGTTCCATAGTTGTAGACCTGAAACACCGCTTAGGTGCCATAAAAGTCGGCCCATCGAATTTTCTTGTCATATCCCATACGAGGCTCCTTAAGCAACAGGACTGGTCACATAAAGGACAAATTTAACTGGAATGACTGGCTACATCACTGATTTTCGATCTGAGTAAAGCTGGTCGCAGCCCTAAAGGAAATAGCGCATTCATTCCCAGCGTTGCGACAGCCAGTGTGACGCATCCCTACAGCTGCAAAACTTACATACTGCAAGAAACCCGCCCTTCAACCGCTCAGAGGGTTTGAACTAGAGGGCCGGTGCTAAGGTCAGCGCATAGGCGCCTAGCTCCAGAGCAGGTTGCAATTTTCACCAAGACGGATCAGCAAGCTTTTGTATGAGACAGAGATTCCAAATGGACTGCATTTCATAGGAAAATTTCAGCACAATATCCCGGTTGCGAGGTACCGTCCTGGATGAGTCTTGTGGAAAACTTTGAAAACAATATATAGCTTCTGAATCTGAGAGCGCCCGAATCCACACTCAGCTTGCCTTCTTTTATATTGTTTCCAAAATAAAGTATCTAGAAATATACAACCTGGCTCTCTGCCGCATCTCCAGTATGCAGCGGGGCCTGACTCCTATTCCCTCTGAGACTTCGGCATGCGCAGCATTGGATGAAATAGGGAATGCTCAGCCTCGTTTGGCGCCTGATCCTCCGTCGATTGGTTCGATGGATCAAATATCCAGTATTAGTAAGGAAACAACAGAATTTATATTGATCGGTGTCCGCCGGGTCAGACCAGAAGCGAACTTGCCCGCAGCCAATTTAATTGGACGAACTATACATGCCGCTGACACCGTGTACTATTAAGAGCTACTATTCACCAAAACAACTTACATCACAAAAGCCCACTGCATCCGTATTTCGACGTTCTTTGTCATCAGACGCGCTGCACCGCCCAGATTTGCTAACCTGACACCAGGCCGGCGAACTTCGTGTCCGCTATCGATCCCCAGACACGAACTTGTCTTTGGCAAGTTCGTCTGGTGGACACCTTATGTAATATACCCACTTGATGAACCGAAGATCATCAATTCACAGTATACGACTTGCAACAATGCGCGAGGCAATGAGACCCGAGGGCACCTTGAGCGTCCGCATCTTGGTACTGAGGAAGATGGAGGGGTGGATTCTGAATGTTATTAAGTGAGATCTTTTCATGGGCCTATGGATCGATATCAGTCTAGTATGGTATCAGTATAGTATGGCTTTTGAACACGAGCATAAGTAACTGTAGGCCGTGACTCGTGGCCCTTGACCATCCAACTTTGCCAAACTCCTCAGGCAGAATCCGAGATTTTACGGAACGCTTACTTTCAAAGCGTTCCGAAGATGTTCTAAGATAAACCTCTGAGGGCTGCGAGTCTAACCGAGCTACACACCGCTCAGGTCCTTACTGAAGCTTAGAATGACGCTAAGGGGAAATGTGGAATGGCACGTGATCTCACTGAGTTTGCCGGCACGGCGAGTCGACCTTCACACCCTTTCGTCCCGTTGCAAACCAGACCGTTGCAACACTCAAATCCCAGGTAACTCTCGACGCCCGAACTCTGATCTTATGGCATCCGGCCTTTCAAGACGCCGCGTCGGGAATGCTTCTGCGACGTCCGATAGCAGCCCCTTGACTCTGAGCTCGACTCCAGCCAACGGAGCCACGTCTCCGGTGTCAGGCCATGCAGGAACGGCATTGGAAGGTGGAAGCAAGATAGCTTTCGACCCAAGGGATCTAGACACGGAGGGAGAATCGAGTAAAATGCCTAAGCTGACTCTAATGGAGGAGGTCTTGTTGCTCGGCTTGAATGATAGGCAGGTGCGTGCGCGAGTTGCGCTCAAACTTAGAACTGAGCCGCAGTCAGGTCTTCCCTACGAATGGTGAGCGCTAACACGGGTTCCCGTTTGATTTTTCTTTGCACAGGGATACCTTTCGTTCTGGAACGACAACATCTCGTACACGTTGCGTGGATGTATCATTCTGGAATTGGCTCTTCGACGCAGAATCGCAATGAC
>WSUI01001012.1:0-12728 GCA_019633595.1 Tulasnella sp. UAMH 9824 | reverse complement strand
TTTTTCAATTTGATATGTGACGAGTGGAGCGATTCCGAACGTGATGCGGGCCCCGAAACATGTTCTATTCGCACCCCCGCCATACTGAGACCAATTCTTTGCTAAGCGGACCGCGGCGTTCTCTCAAAGTCCTCGAGCTTCGCTTCAGACCAGAAATAGGATACTACTCCCCACGACTTGTCAGGATCCCGCTTGGACGTAGTCATAGGCTAGTCTAGTCTATATATCAAACAAATTACGATCGATGTAGTACACCCGTATCCAAAGCACTCCTTCATCCCCAGGCTGGAAGGGATTTCTCTTCGTCCCAAACAATCGCAACCATTCCCGGAATAAGCAAATACATCCGCGGATCTTTCTTCACGCATCCCATCCGCACCTCGTTCACTCCATCCAGCTCACGTAGAGCTTTCATTTCAGAGAAAGAAATGATCGTCCTGTCTCTCCAAAGCCACAACGAAGGCCCCATGGTTGACAGGTCCAGCGTCAGATCCGGAATCTGCTGCCGATATAGCGACCGAATCGAGTACCGCTTTTTGATCATATCCATAATCATATCCAAATTCCATCTCCAGCTGTGTAATGCGAGCTTTTTCAAGGTTGGGAAGGTTGATTTCAGCGTAGGAGTGCCAGCGGAGTCTGTGGTCGGTTGGCCGAGCACGTTGATAAATACTTCCCGCGAAGCCCAGAAATCGCGGTCAACAGGCGAGACTATAATGGCAGTGAGATCCCGCATTGTTTGAATGGTTTCAAGGACGCCTTCGTTCTCAAAGGCCGCACCACTGACCCGCAACTGAAGGCCCCCATTATCAATGTCTGTGACTGGGCTAATCACGTCCTGAATCCACCGGAGAGCAGCGACCTGTGACAAATGTCCGAAGATGATGAAGAGGTGATATACGGAATTCGATTCTAACATGCAGCTTCTCCGATGTGCCAGATAAACCGTCGGTCCGGAGGAATTTTGACACAATCGTTGCACCACCGGAATCCAAGGAACCATTGTCTCATGCCAGAACGACATAGGAACATGAGAAGGGAAACCTGTTGGTCTGATGTCAAGCTTGGTTATTGCAGGCGACGGTCCAATTCTGCGCAATAAACCGTTCGTCAAGGCGCCGTTAGTATGGAGGGTGATAGCCCGGAGGTGTGGAAAGTAAATCGGTTCCGTGGATGGGGATAGAGAATCCCCGATTTCCATTTCGGAGATGGTGAGGCTTTCTATGCTGTGAGCTGAAACTAGGGCGCTCAAGATTTGTTCGACGGTAATGGTGTTGTCGTATACCCCACCAAGGGCCAAGGTCCTCAGGCCGCTGAGATGCTCCAAGGTCCTCGCCCAATCCATTGGAACTCGAGTGACATCGACAGCTCGAATGTTCTCGAGGGCTTCGTCCGAAATTTCTATCTCCCTTATGAGTGGTATGACTTCCCTTGGAAGCCTTTCATAATCGACGCGAATCTTGAGAGCGACCAGAGGGAGAGGTGACAGGCACGGCACCGAGTCAACGAGCTCTGACTTTATCCACAAGGCGAGTGAGCTGCATCGATGGAGATGCGGCTCGATGATTGGAAGGAACTCGCGAAAAGCCATGCCGGTGCTCCAACTAGGTCCCGGGAAGTATATCACGAGCCGGGAGGACCCCGAGCGGACAAGTGATCCGAGGTTTACGTTCTCCGGGAATGACGCGCATATGACTGCCCAAAGCGACGGCGTCCCGTCCACAATGTCCTTCCACATCGTCGAAATACGCCGCAGGATATACAGCGCTGCCATGTATGGATGGTAGGCTCGGATATCCCAGTCCCACGCCATTATGTCGAGTGACGGCAGCGCGAGCTGAAAAATGATCTCCAGAAGCTCAAAGGGTAAGGCCGCAATTGGGTCAAGGAACGCTCTGTAGTTTTGCAATGCTGAGAGGCGTTTATTTGAGTCCACTGTGGCTGGCGGTGACGTGGCTTGCTCTGCAAGCACATCTGTCTGGGCCGCAGGGGCGTTACTAGAAGGGCGTTACCGGTTATTAGGAATCCAGTTTGGTAGAAGTTACTCACAGGAATTTCCCAGCTGAAGCCATGACCGAATTGGAGTTGGCGCTGAAGGGCGGAGCCTTGTGATGAGAGTCGTTTGTCGGTGAGTGCAAAACGATGGTGTAAGGGCAGTGTATCGGACTCCTCTACGCTTCAGGTTTTACGACTTAGGTAGCTGCTAGTGAGCGGGTCGGGAAGGCTACTCCAGAGGGTGACTCTTCTCACGTTTGCTGTTATTTGCCAGCACGGGAGCCTAGCTGAATGAACGCCGAGCTCCCTCTAGATAAGTCCTGAAAGATGTGTTGTTCACATCGTGCCATATTGATACCATGTATTCGCAAAGCGGAAATCATGGGCGGCATCCATCTTACATACATCCCACCCAACGTCCTCGACATCCTCTCAAACCGCGGGGAAATTGGGTACAATCTCCCCATATAAATGCTAGCTAGTTGCTTGGACGTATTAACAGGCCAGTCCTGTCTGTATCTCAGACTGCTTCGGGCGCAATAAGCATGTATTAATCGCTTCCTTCATCCCAGGGAGGAAAGGATTCGTCTGGAACCTTTCGCAATACACCGAAAACGTTTCTGTGTGCTTTCTGTCGAATGGTGCACTCGGGCCTCGCCGCTGATCAAACCCGCCTACGCACACCAAATGTGTCGCTTCTTTTTTCAATTTGATATGTGACGAGCGGGGCGATCCCGAATGTAATCCAGGCCCCGAAACATGTTCTATTCGCACCCCAGCCATGCTGAGACCAAATCTGTGCTAAGCGGAGCGCGGATATACTTGGCACACTGGTGTGTTCTTTCAAAGTCCTCCAAAGACCTCGAGCTTTGCCTCAGATCAGAATAGGGTAATACGACGTACGACATGTCAGGATGCCGCTTGGACGTAGTCAAAGACTAGTCTAGTCTACATATCAAACAAATTACGATCGATGTAGTACATCTGTATTGAAAGCGCTTCTTCACTCCCAGGCTGGTAGGGATTGTTCTTCGTCCCAAATAACCGCAAGGATCCCCAGTTGTTTCTTCACGTATCCCATCCGGACCTCCTTCACTCCATCCATCCAGTTCACGAAGAGCTTTCGCGTCAGGGAAAGAAACGATCGGTCTTCTCCGTCCTATCAGCGAAGGCCCCAGGATTGAAAAATCCAGTGTCAAATCCGGAATCTGCTGCTGATATATCGACCTCAACGAGTAACGCCGCTTAAGCATATCCATAGTGCGATCCAACTTCAATGTCCAGCTGTGCAATACCAGCTTTCGCAAGGTCGGGAAGGCTGGTTGAGGGAAAGGAGTGCCAGCGGATTCTATGGTCGGTTGGCCGAGCACGTTGAAAAGTGCTTCTAGTGAACGCCGGAAAAGGCGGTCAACTGGCGACGCTATAATGTCAGTGAGACCCAACATTGTTTGGATGATTTCTAGGACGCCTTCACTCTCAAAGGCTGCACCATTGACCCACAGCTGAAGACCCCCATTATGGATGTCTGTGTCCGCGATAATGAGGTCCTGAATCCACCGGAGGGCAGCTGCCTGTAACAAGTTTTCAAATTCGATGACGAGGTGACATCCGGAATTTGATTTCAAACGACACCCTGCCCGATGGATCAGATGAACCGCCGGTCCGGAGGAATTGCGACACAATCGTTGCACCACCGGAATCCAAGGAACCATTGTCTCACGCCAGAACCACGCAGGAACATGAGAAGGGAAGCTTTGCGGTCTGATCTCGAGCTTGGTTATTTCAGGCGACGGTCCAATTCTGCGCAGCAAGTCGTTTGTCAAGGCGCCTTCAGCGTTGAGGGTGATAGAATGGAGGTGTGGAAAGAAAATCGGTTCCGTGGATGGGGATAGAGGATCCCCAATTCCATATTGGAGATGATGAGGCTTTCCATGCTGGGATTTGAGACGAGGACACTCAAGATTTATTCGACGGTAATCGTCTTGTCGTACACCCTGCCAAGGGCCAAGCTCCGCAGGCCGCTGACATGCTACATGGTCCTCGCCCAATCCATTGGAGCTCGAGTGAGATCGACAGCTCGAATGTTCTCGAGGGCTTCGTTCGAAATTTCTATCTCCCTTTTGAACGGTATGACTTCCCTTGGAAGCCTTGTATAATGCACGTCAATGCGAATCTTGAGAGCGACCAGACGGAGAGGTGACAGGGACGGTACCGTGTCAACGAGCTCCGAGTCGATCCGCAAAGCGAGTGAGCTACATCTAGGAGATGCGGCTCTGTGATGAGCAGGAACTCGCGAAAAGCCGTGCGTCTCGGGAAGTATATCACGAGCGGGGAGGACCCCGAGCGGAAAAGCGATGCGCGGTTGACGTCCTCCGGGAACGTCGCGCTCATGGTGGTCCAAAGAGAGGTTGTACCGTCCACGAAGTCCTTCCACATTGTGGAAATCCGTCGCAGGATGGAAAGTGAGGCCATATACAGATGGCAGTCCCGCGGGTGCCAGGCCCAACTCATTATGTCAAGTGAAGGTAATGCGAGCTGGAAAATGATTTCCAGGAGCTCAAAGGGCAGAATCGAAACTGGGTCTAAGCATGTTGTGTCGCTTTGCAA
Organism: Tulasnella sp. UAMH 9824; assembly: GCA_019633595.1. Taxonomy (NCBI): domain Eukaryota; kingdom Fungi; phylum Basidiomycota; class Agaricomycetes; order Cantharellales; family Tulasnellaceae; genus Tulasnella; species Tulasnella sp. UAMH 9824. Next base: position 8,126 of record WSUI01001012.1, on the reverse strand, counting down.
TCTTGAAAGACGTTCGTTTGAGATCTTCGAGACTGGCAGTGTTGTGGCTTGTTCTCCAATTGCGTCTGTCTGGACTGTAGGGACGCCACTAGAGGGGCTTATCGGTGAATTATGCGCAAAAACGTTGAATATATATCATACTCACAGCAGTTTCCGATCTGAAGCCATTCTCGACCTGAAGCGTAAATTGAGCGGTGGGGCCTAACGATAGAAACCCTTTGTAGCTGAGTGTAAAATGAACGCTGTACCGGTTGCTTGCTCCAAGGTGTCGTTTTTTACGTCGTCTTCGCCTGCTGGTAATATGTTTCGAGTCGTACGGGGCCGATTCTACGTAGTAGAGGAGGGAGTCGAACGATGGTTTCGTGGCATAATTTCCCACCCGTTAGCCCTGTGTTTGATTTTGAAAGCTGACGAAGCATCAAAGACTCGTTCGACGGCAGCTCTAGTTGACATGCTACATCAGTCTGGGCCGCAGGGGTGCCACTTGAATGGCATTTCCGCTTTATTATGAACAGCGTATTGAACCTAATAGAAGTTGCTCACTAGGGCTTTCCAGCCAAAGCCATTCGGGAAGGCACCAAAGGGCAGAGCCTTGCGATGAGATGTTTTGGTCGATGAGTGCAAAATGAAGGAGTCTATCGGTTGATCTCTCGGCGTGTCGGGTTTAATGCCTCTTTGCCCGATACGGCTCGAATCGTGCGGGACTGCTACTTCAATCGGTGACTCTTTTCAAGTTTGCGGCTCTCTATTGTTTGCCGGCACAGGAACCTACGTCGAGCCTCATAGATGAGCGATCTTTTAGTCACGAAGCATGTTCTCTTAACACATATACATCTTACATGTTGCTTTACACAATTACAAGGCCCCGACCCCCGTTTCAAATCTTGGGGAAGGTGTACTATTCTTCCTTGCGGAATGTCTGCAGATTGCTTGGACATGAGCTAGCCTAGTCTACCTTTCAGACAAATCAGGATGCAACACACAAGTGTTGAAATCGCTCCTTCATCCCCAGGCTGGAACGGATTGTTCTTCGTCCCAAATTACCGCTAGGGTCCCGGGGTGTTCGAATACGCATCCCATCCGTACCTCCTTCACTCCATCAAGCTCACGAAGAGCTTCTGCATCAATGAAAGAAATGATCACCCTTTCTCTCCAAGGCTCCAGCCAAAGTTGCGTGGATGAAAGATCCAGCGACAGATCCGGAACCTGCTGTCGATATATTGACCGCATCGAGTACCGGCTTTGGAGCATATCCATAACACTATCCAACTCCCGTCTCCAGCTGTTTAATAACAGCTTTCGCAACGTCGGAAAGGCTGGTTTCGGGTCAGGAGTGCTACCAGAGTTTGTGATCGCTTGACTGAGCACGTCGAAAAGTGCGTCCAGCGAAGGCCGGGTAAGATCGTCAACAGGCTCTACCGAAATTTCTGTGAGGCCCGGTATTGTTTGAAGGATTGCCAAGACCCCATGGTCATCGAAGGCTGGACCATGGACCGATATCTGGAGCCCCTCCGGTCCACCATCAACGTCTGTGAGTGGGCCGATGACGTCGTGAATCCACAAGAGAGCGGCAGCCATCGACAATCCCTTGAACTCGATGAAGACGAAATATTCGGAATATGTTGCCAAACTGCACTCTCCCTGAGGTGTTAGATGAAATGCCGGCCGTTCGGAATCTACATACAATTGTTGCACCGCTGGAACCCAGGGAGCAATTGTTTCGTACCAGAACGGCGTAGCATCAGAAGGGAAGTTTGTCGGTCTGATGTCGAGCTCGGTAACGTCAGGCGGCGGTAGAATTCTGCGCATCAAGTCGTTGGTAAGGCAGCCGCCCGTCATGAGGATGATGGACCGGAGCTGGGGTAAGGATATTGATTCCGTGGGTGGGGATAAACTTGATGGGGAATCTACGATTCGCATATCGCAGATGGTGAGGGTTTCTAAGCCGGGACTTGCAACAAGGACATCGAAAATGTGCTCGTGGGTGATGGTATTGATGTACACTCCGTCAAGAACCAATCTCCGCAAGCCTTTGAGGTGCTCCAAGGTCCTCCGCCAATCGATCGGAACTTGGTTGAAATCGACAGCTCGAATATTTCCTAGGACTTCGTTCGAGATTTCAATCTCTCTTGAGTACGGTAAGGCATCGCCCGGCATCAATGTCGGGTCCACATCAATCTCGATCTTGAGAGCGGTAAGCCGCAGAGACGACAGGGGCGGCACTTCGTCAACGACCTCCGGATCAATCCGGAATGCGAGTGAGCTGCATCTATGGAGATGCGGCTCTATGATTTGAAGGAAATCGCGAAAAGGTGGTGTCTTGCTCCATCTACCTCCCGGGAAGTAGATCACGATAGGGGAGGAACCCGAGCGGAAAAGCGATGCGCGGTTGACGTCCTCCGGGAATGTCGCACTTATGATTGTCCAAAGAGATGGTGTACCGTCCACGACGTCCTTCCACATTGTGGAAATCCGTCGCAGGATGGAAAGCGCGGCCATGTATGGATGGCAATCCTGGGAATGCCAGGAACAACTCATTATGTCGAGTGAAGGTAATGCGAGCTGGAAAATGAGTTCCAGGAGCTCAAAGGGCAGATTCGAAACCGGGTCTATGTATGTTGTGCCGCTTTGCAATGTTGAAAGACGTTTGTTCGAGATCTTCGAGATTGGCAGTGTTGTGGCTTGTTCTCCAAACGCATCTCCTGGGACTGTAGGGGCGCCACTAGAAGGGGCTTATCGGTTAATTATGCGAAATGCGTTGAATATATATCACACTCACAGCGGTTTCCGACCTGAAGCCATTCTCGACCTGAAGCTAAAATTGAGCGGTGGGGGCTATTTGTAGCTGAGTGTAAAATAGTGGCTCAAGAGTGCTGTACCTTTTGCTTGCTCCAAGGTGTCGTGCTTTACGTCGCCTTCGCCTGCTGAAAATACGTTTCGAGTCGTGGGGGGACTGTTCCCTGGTTCTACGGAGTGGAGGAGGATTTTATCGGGGTCGAACCATCGTATGCGCTTTTTGCCGCATGGTTTCCCACCCTTAGCCCCGTGTTTGATTGTAAAAGCTGACGAAGCATGCAAAACACGTTCGACGGCAGCTCTGGACAGCTCTACACCAGAATTCATGCTAAGAAAAAATAAGAGAATAGCGATTACGACGTGCTATGTGATATTTAGGCTGTTCTAGAACTAGCGTGAATGTATGGCGGTATCTTTGGTACGATTGCGTCTGTTTTATTACTAGCGAGGCGAAGCATAACAATCGTAGCTAATGATGCCGCGTGAGTTAGACAAGCTCAAAGTGATGGGAGATTCATTCAAAGCGAAGGATGGCGACCAGCAAGCAGGGTAAGTATCTGACTTGCAGCAGCTAGCGTTGCATGAATTTAACGCCCATCGGTCCCCTGGCTACAAGGTCGCAGTCCATGCAAGCCAATTATTATGGCTAGAGTTAGCAATGCCACATTTACTTTATTTTGGAATGCAGTTTCTCGCATAGAATCGGGGACTGGCGCTTGCGCCGGACATGATGAAGAGGGTCGAGCTGAATAAAAGAGGGATTTGGCAATCTACACGGCGAGAAACATGAACGCGAAACATGATCGAGCAGCTGTAATCGCACTACGAAATAGGTCGCAATGGAACTGTGGGGTGGTAGACGAGGTGGACAGTTTCATGAGGCACAACGGCGGCGGTAGCGGCGATTATGAATCTTGACTGCAGCTGCTCCAGTATCTGTTGCAGGTGGCCCCGAGATGTATTGAAAATGTGTCATTCAGGTCTTGAAGCTTATCGAAGGCTGGGGCTGCGGGGCTATCGCCAATCCACTAGTGCCATGCCGTTCGAATCGTGCGGGACTACTACTTCAATCCGTGACTCATTCCAAGTTTGCAGCTTGCCATTGTTTGCCGGCACAGGAACCTACGTCAAGCCTCATAGATGAGCCATCTTTCAGTCACGAAGCATGTTCCCTTAACACACATAAATTCTACATGTTGCTTTACACAATTACAAGGCCCCCGACTCCCGTTTCAAATCTTGAGGAAAGAGGTACTATTCTTCCTTGCGGAATGCCTGCACGCAGCTTGGATATAAGCTAGCCTAGTCTACCTATCAAAGAAATCAGGATGTAACACACAAGTATTGAAATCGCTCCTTCATCCCCAGGCTGGAAGGGATTTTTCTTCGTCCCAAATTACCGCTAGGATCCCGGAGCTTTCGAATACGCATCCCATTCGTACCTCCTTCACTCCATCAAGCTCACGAAGAGCTTCCGCGTCAGGGAAAGAAATGATTGCCCTTTCTCTCCGACGTTCCCGCCAAAGTTGCAGGGATGAAAGATCCAGCGACAGATCAGGAATCTGCTGTCGATATATCGACCGCATCGAGTACCGGCTTTGGAGCATATCCATGATACTATCCAACTCCCATCTCCAGTTGTATAATAGCAACTTTCGCAATGTCGGAAAGGATGGCTTTGGGTCAGAAGTGTTAGCAGAATCTGCGATCACTTGACCGAGCACGTTGAAAAGTGCCTCGAGCGAAGGCCGGGTAAGATCGTCAACAGGCCTTACTGAAATTTCTGAGAGACCCGGTATTGTTTGGAGGATTGCCAATACCCCATGGTCCTCGAAAGCCGGACCATGAACCGAAATCTGAAGCCCCTCCGGTCCACCATCAACATATGCGACTGGACCGATGACGTCGTGAATCCACTGGAGAGCAGCCGCCATCGACAAGCCTTTGAATCCGATGAGGACGAAATATTCGGAATATGTTGCCAAACTGCACTCTCCCTGAGCTGCTAGATGAAATACCGGTCGATCGGAGTCTACATACAATTGTTGCACCGCTGGAAACCAGGGAGCCATTGTTTCGCACCAGAACGGGGTGGCAGCCTCAGAAGGAAAGTTTGTCGGTCTGATGTCGAGCTCGTTAACACCAGGCGGCGGCAGAATTCTGCGCATCAAGTCGTTGGTAAGGCAGCCGTCGGTCATGAAGATGATGGACCGGAGCTGGGGTAAGGAAATTGATTCCGTGGGTGGGGATAAACTTGATGGGGAATCTACGATTCGCATATCGCGGATGGTGAGGGCTTCTAAGCCGGGACTTGCAACAAGGACATCGAAAATGTGCTCGTGGGTGATGGTATTGTCGTACACTCCGTCAAGGGCCAATGTCCGCAGGTTTCTGAGGTGCTCCAAGGTCCTCCGCCAATCGATCGGAACTTGGTTGAAATCGACAGCTCGAATATTTCCTAGGGCTTCATTCGAGATTTCAATCCCTCTTGAGTACGGTACGGTATCGCCTGGCATCCATGTCGCGTCCAAATCGATCTCGATCTTGAGAGCGGCAAGCCGCAGAGACGACAGGGGCGGCACTTCGTCAACGACCTCTGGATCAATCCGGAATGCGAGTGAGCTGCATCTATGAACATGCGGCCCTATAGTCTGAAGGAATTCGGGAAAAGGTGGCGTGTTACTCCATCTACCTCCCGGGAAGTAGATCACGATAGGGGAGGAACCCGAGCGGGCAAGCGATGCGCGGATAACGTCCTCCGGGAATGTCGCGCTTATGATGGTCCAAAGGGATGGTGTACCATCCACGACGTCTTTCCACGTTGTAGAAATCCGTCGCAGGATGGAAAGTGCGACCATGTATGGATGACAGTCCCGCGGGTGCCAGGACCAACTCATTATGTCGAGTGGAGGTAATGCGAGCTGGAAAATAAGTTCCAGAAGCTCAAAGGGCAGAATGGAGACCGGGTCTAAGCATGTTATGCCACTTTGTGATATTGAAAGACGTTCGTTCAAGATCTTCGCGATTGGCAGCGTTGTGGCTTGTTCTTCAACCGCGTCTGTCTGGACTGTGGGGGCGCCACTAGAGGGGGCTTATCGGTTAATTGTGAGAAAAGGGTTGAATGTACATCACACTCACAACAGTTTCCGACCTGAAGCCATTCTCGACCTGAAGCCAAAATTGAGTGGTGGGGCTAACGATAGAAAGCGTTTGTAGCTGAATGTGAATAGTGTTCAAGAGTGCTATACCGTGTGCTTGCTCCAAGATGTCGTGCTTTACCGCCTGCTGATAATATGTTTCGAGTCGTGCGGGGACTGTTCCCTGGTTCTACGGAGTGGAGGAGGATTTTATCGAGGTCGAACCATCGTATGCGCTTTTTGCCGCATGGTTTCCCACCCTTAGTGTGACGACCTCGTCACATCACAATCCACAATATAGTCACGTGCCCCGCGTTCTCCCCATCACGTGACTCCTACTCCGCATTCCCTTCGATCGTTCGCTGCCTCATTGCCACCACACATTCCTTACTCATCCCCTCATTGTATCCATGCCTTTCTTACTCATACGACGCGTAATCCCTTCCGTCGTGTTCCACCACATTCTTTACCATTCTAAGATATTCTAAGTACAGCCACTCATTAGTATTTAAGTACGATGGAATGAGGAGGTTTGTTCCTCATTCCGCCTCTTATCTACCTTTGCGATCTACTATTCCCTTACAACAAATCGTGCTAGTGTGGCGTCCCCGCCTAGTGATCTCACTCTGTTAAAACACATTACCTAAGGAGCACCTTACTATCCCAAAGTACCTACGATTCTGACACTTAGCCCCGTGTTTGATTGTAAAAGCTGACGAAGCATGCAAAACACGTTCGACGGCAGCTCTGGACAGCTCTACACCAGAATTCATGCTAAGAAAAAATAAGAGAATAGCGATTACGACGTGCTATGTGATATTTAGGCTGTTCTAGAACTAGCGTGAATGTATGGCGGTATCTTTGGTACGATTGCGTCTGTTTTATTACTAGCGAGGCGAAGCATAACAAACGTAGCTAATGATGCCGTGTTAGTTAGACAAGCTCAAAGTGATGGGCGATTCATTCAAAGCGAATGATGGCGACCAGCAAGCAGGGTAAGTATCTGACTTGCAGCAGCTAGCGTTGCATGAATAGTACGCCTATCGGTCCCCAGGCCACACGGTCGCAGTATATGCAAGCCACCTCTTAGCAATGCGTCTTTACTTTATTTTGGAATGCAGTTGCTCGCGTAGGATTGGGGACTGGCGCTTGCGCCGCTATGATGGCCGAAGGGACGGCTGAACGCTCGCCGTTATTTGGCAGCAGAGGGGCATGATAAATGAGGGTTGAATTGAATAAAAGAGGGATTTGGCAACCCATACCGCGAGAAACATGATCGCGAAACGTGGTCGAGCAGCTGTAATTGCACGATAGGTCGCATTTGAACTGCGGGGTGGTAGACGAGGTGGACAGTTTCATCAGGCACAACGACGGCGGTAGCGGCCATTACAATCCATCTGTTGCAGGTGGCCGAGAGATGTATTGAAAATGCGTCATTCACGCATTGAAGCTTATCGAAGGCCGGGGCTGCGGGGATATCGCCAATGACTAGTGCCATGCTGTTCGAATCGTGCGGGACGACTACTTCAATCCGTGACTCTTTTCAAGTTTGCGGCTTGAACCTACGTCGAGCCTCATAGATGAGCCATCTTTGACTCCCGAGACATGTTCCATGTTCCCCAAACACACATCCGTCTTACATGTTGGTTTACACAATTGCAAGCTTCTCCGATCTCCGTTTCAAATCTTGGGGAAAGAGGTACTAGTTCTTCCTTGCGGAATGCCTGGAGGCCACTTGGACGTAGTCATAAGCTAGCCTAGTCCGTCTATCAAACAAATTAGGATAAAAGACACAAATATTCAAAGCGCTCCTTCATCCCCAGGCTGGAATGGATTTTTCTTCATCCCAAATCACTGCCAGGATCCCAGGGTGGCCCATGACGCACCCCATCCGTACCTCCTTCACTCCATCAAGCCTACGAAGAGCTTCCGCATCAGGGAAAGAAATGATCACCCTTTCGCTCCAAGGTTCCAGCCAAAGTCGCAGGGATGAAAGATCTAAGGAGAGATCCGGAACCGGGTGCCGATATGTCGACCGCATCGAGTACCGCCTTCGGAGCATATCCACGATACTATCCAACTCCCACCCCCAGCTGTTAAATACCAGCTCTCGCAACTTCGGGAAGCTTGGTTTCGGGTCAGGAGTGCTGGCGGAGTCTGTAATCGCTTGACCGAGCACGTTAAAAAGTGCGT
>WSUI01000101.1:28186-66049 GCA_019633595.1 Tulasnella sp. UAMH 9824 | reverse complement strand
AAGAAAGACCCCACCAGAACGTAGTATCCGCCATACGTTCTGAAAAAAAGACGGAAAGTCTTTCACGCCTTGCATCATAGTTCGCGCGTGTACGAAGTCGAACGATTCCGTGGCGTACATCTTTGCGAGATCGGTGTCGGCATTTCCTACCTCGAAATGGCAATTTGATGGAGGGACGCTAAGTAGATGGAGCGATCCAATCACTAAATGGTCTCATTTGGTTATCTCATTTGAACAATGTTACTTACGAGCTTGCTTTAACCGGGACTAGATCCATCCCGACAACATCCGCGTTTGGGAATGCCCTAGCCATTTCGATAGACCAAGCCCCGGAGTCTGTTCCGATATCGAGAATAGCAGGTTTGGAGCAATTTTCGACAACTCGTAAAGCGTGTTGTATATCTTCTCGGGCCGGAGCTGGGAATAGGCCATCAAGGCCGGCAGAGAACATGGCATGATGTACGTCAAGCCTCGAGAACTCCGCATCATCCACTGCGTATGCCAGTCAGAAATTTTTTGATAGTTATAATGGTTGCCATAGTCCTTACCTTTGAATATATAAGACTGAATATGGTACGGATCAACCGACCCGTGGGTCAGCTACTCTTCGCCCGTAAATGGGAGTGGGGAAGGTCTCACATCGCTGAGACCATTCACGGGTAGACCATGTAACTCGCGTAGAATCGCTCTGGGTGAGGAACTATCGGGGCGCGCGGGGGGTGATAGCTGGTCCCGACTGCTTGATGCGTGCTCATATGTGAACGCTGTTGAAGGGTCCTGTCGGCTCCTAAATTGACAACAGGTGGTTCAGGGGCGTGTTGTCAAGCGAGAAAAATCATGTTAGGATCGCCATTTATTTAGTTTTCTGAACTACTTACACGAACCTATCGACTAGCAGGGGCGGAACTTTGCTGCGGAACTATAAACACGGGGCCCACGGTGGCATAGAAGATAGTGCGCTGCTATCTCTGGGGAAGCGGCATATCTTTGTTCGTGGGCTATTTCAAGTAGCGCGCAAACTACCAAATCGGGTAACGCTGTACCCCCAACTTTCTGCTTGGCGATGGTGCTGTTGACTAATTTGACGATGCCGGCCGAAAGTTCCGAGGGAGGGGAGGCAAGATAACATGCCCCATGGTGATCCGTAGATCATGGAACAGAAACCTTGATAAGACGATTCTTCAAATGGCTGAGTTTTACGTGCGCGAAGCTCCGTTGGTAAGCTCGCATGGTCCCCGGATCACACAAAGAAAAACCATCAAGCAATCACCTAAGTCCCGTAGACCCCACTTCGCCCAAGCGCCATTTCGAGCCGTCACTGGACATAGATTTAATTTATTACGTCGCGATAGAGACGTGTAATGAACTCACACCTTTGCGCCGCGGAATGAAAGAGGCGGTTTTGAAGCTTGGAGCACCGAGCCGTTCGCCAGAGCTACCTTTATCATAATCATCGAAGGGCCACAAATCGCATCGATTGAATCCTTGTACGTTCACACCACCAACTCATCGAGCAAACGGAGCAACATATTCACTTCTTAGTGGCCCATGTATATATAAACTGGAGGCAGTTGTGAGTAGCGAATACGAAAATGCACGGGATGGGTTTGAGGTAGCTCACCAGAGAGAACTGCTTGATTCTGGGCTCTTTCAGTTCTGCCCTGAGCTCCAAGGTTAGCCGATCCACCTCTTCAGGCGTCAGACCACTGCTAAGTAGCATCGGTCGGATGCTCTCTGGGAGCCTCGACATGTTCTCGGTGAAGAGCTTTCCTCCAAGTCGCTCGCCAGGAGACACTGGCGGAGCGGCAACGAATTAGCCATGACTCGAGGTGAGGTGGAACGGTTGCTTACTGATCGGAGAATCAAAATTTCCTACGGGGAGGTAGAGATCGAAGCGCTCGACCTTCTCCCATATGTCGTCACCCATGCCTTGTAATGATTCAGTTATGCGATCTAACACCTCAGCAGTTGGGTTACGGGCCTGTATTAGGGTGTTGAACGGGGGAATAGGCATTAAAGACGTCATAGGTGCTTACTTTGATTGTCTCTATCATGTGGTAAATCATTTTCCGGAACCAACTGAATTCCTAGGTTCAATGTGTGATGGTTAGGCCAAGGTTCCTGGGCTGGTTCTCATCGGCTTTGAGTGCGAAAGATGCTGACATACCGGTCGACCCTCTTCCTTATACAATATTTCTCGCCTTTCTTCATCCCACGTAGTAAGCCGCCCGTCCATAGCGAGAAAGAGTCCACCAGGACGTAGCAGCCTCCACACGTTTCGAAAGAAGGAAGGAAGGTCCTTGACACCGTGCAACATGCTTCGTACGTGTATGAAGTCGAACGATTCTGCTGCGTACATTTTTACAAGGTCCGTGTCGGCATTCCCTACGTCGAAACGGCAATTTGATGGCGGAGCGCTAAGTAGGCAAGCGGGAGAATTATTATGCGGTTTATTCCCGGTTACTTTGTCAGACGATATTACTTACGAGCTCGCTTTGACAGGAACCAAATCCATCCCGACGACGTCCGCGTCAGGGAACGCCTTGGCCATGTCGATACACCAAGCTCCTGAGCCTGTTCCGATATCGAGGATAGTTGGTCTTGAGTGATCGTTGCGAATGCTTAAAACCTGTTGTATGTCTCCTCGAGCTGGCGCTGGGAATAGGCCGCCAAGACTTGCAGAGAACATAGAATTATGCAGGTCAAGTCTTGAGAACTCCGCATCGTCCACTGGATATGTGTGTCAGAGAGATGTAGACGGAGATGTTGGGTATCATAATCTGTACCTTTAAATAGGTAGGACTGCATAGCCCGATGTTTAGGCGGCCCGTGAGTTACTCGCGTCTTAACTGGATTGGAGTAGGTCTTACATCATTCAGGCCATTCACGCGTGCACCATGTAATTCGCGTAGAACCGCTTTCGGCGAAGAATTACTGAGGCTTGTGGGAGGTAATACCTCGGTCTCGACTGCTGGCTGCGGTTTCATCTATGCCCGGTGTGGGAGGATCTTGTCGGGCGGTGTGACTGGACAATGAAAGTACTAGAATGGGTTGTCGAGGAAGGAATTTTGCCTCAGTGACCGTCATATGTTTAGTTTTAGTCATCTACTTACATGAAGTCGATGACCAGCAGGAGCAGACCCTCACTGTGGAGTTATGAACACGAGGCCCATGATGGGATCGAAGTCGTTGCGCTTCTATCTATGGGTAACGGCATCTCCTGTTCGCGAATTCGTTTCAGGTAGCACGAAAGACTTCCAATCGAATACCGCTTTACCCCAGGCCACTCCTGCAGCCCGCCCCTGATTCGACGAAGGTCGGCGGCTGAAGGTGCCGGTTGAGGAAGCGAGGCGCGATCGCATGCCCACGGGTTTGGTGGGGGAACAAAATGCTTTGGTGACAGATAATCGAGTCGGGGGTGAAGCGGACTGCTGAGTTCGGTTTGTCACCAGGCCTCGAACGACGCAAAAACGGATGGTGAGGCAACCCGTCTAAGCCCGTTAATTCCGCTGGACACGTGATTACCCGCCAAACAATCAGCCACAGCTCGCGTCGGCCACCACCCGAACGCTAGGTCAGCTATCCCTTATCGAGGACTCATTCATACTCCCAAGAAATCATCGCCGCACCCGAAGGTTTAAAAGCCCTAATGTTCGGCCAATCTGCTTTTTCCGGTGTCTGCGTCAGCTTGTACGTGGACGGACACTAATCCTTTGTCCCATTGACCAATGGTGCATTCCAACCCTGTTCACCTTTAGTCCTCGAGCAACAAGTTATGCGGTTTCCTCTTTGTTCGTGGGTGCTGTTTGACGACGGTTTTGTTGCGCGAGACGACACGCGGACGTCGGGGCCCTGAGCTCGAGGCAACTCGGTTTGAGTTTTCTGTCCGCTCCTTTCAACCTCCACAGATCGAGACAAATTCGACCCACCTTCCGTCCACTCCGACATTGGAACTTGATACCGAGTATGTATCGAACAAAATTGCCCTCTTTCTCAACGAACAAAATCTCAAATTCACTCAGTCGTCCAACAGGGATATATAAGGTGTCGTAGGCAGATGCAACCCTCCTCAACCAACAGACCGACTTCACCACCTCTAGAGTATTTGAACATCAAGCCAACCCGTCTCTCTTATCACTCTGACCCAAAACCTTCATAAACAAAAGCCATCTCCATCATGTCCGCCAATACCAACGTTGCCGAACAAGAACCGACCCCAGCCGTCAACCTCTATGCCTACGCCGCGTCCGCGATTCCTCCCAAAATGGATAGGCAGATACACCTTGCTAGAGGCGAAACACCTCGCGGGGAATTCCGGATTGACACCAAGATTCCTCGTACGCTTCTCGAGGTGCACCAAATCAATCCCCAACTGATCTCCGACCGGGCTCAGAAATGTTTGTCCCACCCGTTTCGCTCCTTTCCCTCATTTCTTTCTCACTGATATTCGTCCGATTTTATGGTAGACCCCATCCCTAACGAGGAGATTCCCGAGCCTTCCCCCGCGGCACTCAACGCTTTAGCTCTCCCTGGCAGGAACCATCTACGCGGGAATCCCCAGACTCTCACTCGATTCTCGGGGATGGCGCGGACCAAGGAGGACGTCGGTCGCTGGATCGACCAAATGGTGCTCAGTACTGCTGGCGCCCTGTTCAACCTCATTCATGCCTCCAACGGATCCGGCGGAGGGACACCTGTCTGGACAATAGCCATTGCACGCCGGAGTCCCATTCAGGCCACCCCGATGGCCCCCCAAACTGGCGAAGACATCATCGAATGTGAAGTCAGCATTATGAGGCGAAAGATAGCCGGTCGGAATATTGTTCAAACTCATCTGGTTGTCTTCTCTTTCCCGCCTTGGAAAGTCACACCGAACGACTTCGGCGAATTTTCGAAGGTATCTAGCGATGAACGTCTTGAGTTTTGTAAGCATACTGATCCTACTTTCTTTTAGCCTCTTCGTTTCAACCCTGAGCTTGTCGGACCTCTAGCTGAACCTTTCGAGACTTCGGTACTCACTCGAAGAGAGAAAATGTGGTATTTTGTATGTAGCTGCAGTCACTTCTCTTCTGTCAAAGGCACTCACCTGTAGATTTTCTCTTAGATCTACGATCTATGCTTGCAGCACAATTGTCGCTGGTTCGTCATTACCTCTGCCGATTACTGGAGCTTTGGTTTCTTTGGGGCAGGATGGAGGACTGCGTTTGCAAGTCCGCCGTTGGCATACTTCAACCGCCACCCTACAGTTATGCAAGTTTTGATCCTCTGGATCATGTCAAGCCTGTACGAGAATGATGGGGGAAACCATTTCGTGATCCCTTTGAGAGTTGTACGTCACCATCACTTGAGGCAGTTGCTACTAATATCTAACCCAATTCTTTCTGCTTTCCCCCAGATGGACATCATGGTAGCGGAGTCCGATATCGGAGAAGACGACGACGAAATTGCAAATTATGAAGCCCTCCTTGGTTACCTCCAGGAAGACACTCCCACCGAGATCGACGACCGTGAATCGGCAGAGGGAACGACGGCAGGGGTTGGATCCGGTCTTCTAAACGGGACCCTCAACAGCGGGGCTGTTGTTACTCGATGGGGAGACGAAGCCAATGGCGAGTTCTCAAGCATCAACGTCTTGCAAGATCAACCTGGACCAACACCCGCGGACCAATCCATCTTTCGTCAGGCCACGTTGAATTCTCCTCAGGCTCGGGGCTCTCGTCGCTTCTCGCCTTATCCCCTACCTTCCTCCTGGGACCCCCAAGACTCCTCCCAAAAACCTCTCAGTCCTGTTGAAGAGTCAGCTGGCACCTCCGGGAACACCGCGGCGGGTCCGAGTCGCAGGGTCAATAAAGGCAAAGGACGCGCGATCGACATAGCCCCCGCCGACCCCCACGAGGCCTTGCCCACCATCTCAAACATCTTGGGTCGAACCGCTTCTGCGCCGGCTTCTGTGCTTTCTCTGGCCTTTCGAACCAAGCCGGGCGCAACGCAAAACGTCAGAACGGTAGAGAAGTGGAGAGGCAAGTCGACTCTGTTCGCTGAAGGAGCGATTTTCAATGACGGTATGGCGGCCGGACCCAGCGGGTGTGGACGACCCTCGGGTAACCGCTTAACGTATCCTATCGACTCGGAGATTCCTACACCAGCGGGAACTCCACGTTCGCATCGTTCCTCAAGGCTCGGAGGGGTCGCCCCGTCTTCACCTGTCGCTGGCCCCAGCTTTGTTCGCCAAGGGGGCGTAATTGAAGAAGAGGGCGAGGATGTTTTTGGCGCGGATGAATGAATAATCCGGGTAACCGACGGCTCGCGTTTTCTCGTATTCGGCCGGCGAACCTTAATGTTTCTGCGCGGAACTCAAATGTATGCTCTATGCTAGTGCTCTTGTCCGTATGTTCCTAGTTATATGTTATCCTATGCCACCATGCTATGTTTACATCGCTTTCTGGCAGAACCTGGCTCCGCGTCGAGTTGCGCGTTCGACGATGGGCAACGGTTATGAGCATTGCTTAGTTCTCTTTCCGTTTCACTGCCCAGACGACTCCCCACTTTAAACCCATGTTGAAGATACATCAGCATATAGAGCTCGATGAAGTACTTTGATGAATGCTTACCTTCGAATACTGTTTCTGGGACAGCTCCTCCAGCTCTTTCCTTGCGTTTTGGGCCCACCTTTCCACCGACTCCTTTGGATGTCCTTGCAAAACCAGCATCGGCTGGACTGACTCCGTATATTTCAAACAATTCCGTTTCATTATTTCTCCTTGAAAAAATAATTCAGGTGAAGCTGCATTGAGGAAAAAATCAGGATTCGGATGCCGCAAATGCAAGAGATGGGTGCACATTTGTTCCATGGGCCGACGGGCATCCAAAGTGGTTTGCTCCCGAAGTTCTCCCAGACATCTCCTATATCTTTAATCCAGGTCGGAACCTCGTCCAAATACTTGAGCTGATCGTTCCGAGCCTGGAATATTCGATCCGTTGATCAGTAAACCCTCACAAGGTCGCGAGTAAGAATCTCGCTATTATGGCGTCAAATACGAGCCTATGCTGCCAGCTGTACCCCTACAATTGAAGGATGAGATAGATATATCAACTCATTCCGCACGTCTCGACTGTATGGTAGGTTGCTAACTGACCGGATCGCCTTCATCTTGGGCCCCAAGCGACTGATGGTGCTCGTCGAAGAAACCCAGGCGACCTTCAATCGTGAAGAATACTCCGCCAGGCCTAAGTGCCTTCAATACATCCTGAATGAGCTTGCATAGTTGAGAACACCGTTGACGATGCAGCGAGCCTGGATCATATCATAAGCACCCTCGTAAGAAGGGTCATCCAGGCAAGTGTTGCAGTCGCCTAGGATAAATTGGCAGTTTGGCAGTACTTCTCTAGAATTGAAATCCATTAAAAATTAGGTCCCAGTGGCTTGGCGAGTGCTAGAACAACGCACGAAGAACGGTTGACGGGCGCTAGATCTAGCCCAACCACCTCCGCATGAGGGAACTCTTTTCCCATATCTATCGCCCACTTGCCAGATCCCGTGCAGAGGTCGAGGACTCTTGGAACGGAGCCGTCGGCTCGAGAGGAGAGTGCTCTCTGGACGGCTTCCTCAGCGAGATAGAGACCGCCGGCCGCTGACTTGAGCATCTCATGCTAGACGTCGAGTCGATCACGCTCCTCCAAGTCAGCTGTACGAGTATGTCGCATGAGTTCTGAGATAAACGGCTTATGTTCTAGGGGATCAATTACCAGGAAACCTGTAGGACTGCAAAGGAGTTGGATTATGCAAACGAGCTGACGGACGCGAGACTCACATCGTTGGTATTATTCAGTTTTCGTCCATGTAGATCCCTTAACACTCCTGTATCGCTTTCGCTCAATGGGATCTGTTGTGTCAAGGCAGTTGTTTCATCCATGCCGGTGCGAGCGAATTTGGGAAACAGGAAAGTGGTGGGTCGCACTCACAGGGGGAGGTCGGTTAGGTCCGGAATACGGACATGCGGTGGACATGCGGGAAATCAACCCCCGTGTCTGGTGTATCTCCGAATCCGGAAAACTGAAAAAGTATCCTCAGCAGCAATCAAGTCGACTAGCCAGTTATAGCAGATGTCCAGGTATCCTGCTCTGCCTTCGAAACTGTCCCGAATATGGTGTGTTATTTCTCACATATCCAGGACTTGTCCTGGGCCAGAACAGTACCGCTCTCCCTTGTGACTTGCGTGCTTTGGTGTTCATCGTCACATGTAGCAATGGGTAAGTCATCCCTGCCGCGACCCTGCCTCGCTCCCCAGCTACTGCGTCAGCTGAGACTTCCCGTCCAGTCCTGGAGTATTGTTTCTCACTTACAACGGTTGTCCCCTCTTTGCCTGCCACAGGGCCCAGCCTCATTCACGGGAGGAGCGTCATTGCGGGACAGAATAAAGATGTTGTCGACGCAGCTGAAAGAAAGACACGATTCACCAAAACCCGGGCCTTTTTTACCTTCGACCGGCAAGTGGGTATTTGGTGTGTGCGCACCGATACGTACGCTCTTTAGTATAAATTACTCTGTAGCTTTCTGAGCTATGTCCTTTATTTCTATTCTATGGGCTATGTCTACGTTCCTTTCGGGTAGAACTCGATTTAGCGGATAGTTGCGTGTTTAACATTGACCAAATCCTGTATGTTGAGGTTCTCTTCGCTTCACTGCCCAGACAGCTCCCCACTGTGAAATCACGTCGAGGTTGTATCAGCAACAGAGCTCCGCGAGTCGCTCTAATAAGGACCCACCTTCGCCCAGTGTTTAAGCTGCAGCTCTTCCAACTCTTTCCTCGCGTTTTGAGCCCACATCTGCACCGATTCCTTCGGATGCCCTCGCAGAAGCAGCAGTGGTTGTACCGACTCTCCAAATTTCGAGCAGTTCTGCCGCATCGATTCACCCTGGAAAACTGATTCAGGTGAAGCTATATCAAGGATATCAGCCGCCGTATTCTGCAAACCTAAGAGGGTACTGCACATTTGTCCCATGGGCCGTAGGGCGTCCAAATCGATTCACTTCCGATATCTTCCCATGCATCCCCCATATCCTTGAGCCAAGTTGGAAACTCTTCTAGGTACAGAATTTGCTCGTTGCGAGCCTGAAATAGCCGAAAGATTAGTCAGCATCCCTCCCCGAAGGTTTGAGCCGGCGAGGAATCTTACCGCTATGGCTTCGATGGCCAGAGACATAATTTGATGCTGCCAGCTATACCCCTAAAATTTACGTTTTAGTGCACGTCGTAGGCCTCGACCGTGCGACGGACTGCCAACTGACTGGATCACCTTCTCGTTGGGTCCCAAGCGGCTGACCGTGCTCGTCAAAGCAAGCCAGACGGCCTTCAATCAAGAAGAACACTCCACCGGGCCTAAGTGCCTTCCATACGTCCCGCATGAGTTTGCGATAGTTGAGAATACCGTTGACGATGCAACGGGCCTGTATCATATCAAAAGCACCTTCATAAGAAGGGTCCTCTAGGCAAGTGTTGCAATCACCAAGGATGAATCGGCAGTTGGACGGTACTTCACTAGAAACAAAACTGGTCAAAATCCGGTTTCCGTGACTCGAAGAGTTCTCGGTCAACGCACGTAGAAGGTATTACAGGCGCTAGATCCACCCCAACGACCTCCGCATGAGGGAACTCGTGTGCCATATCTATCGCCCACTTGCCGGATCCTGTGCCGAGGTCGAGGACCCTTGAAACGGAGCCATCGGCCCGAGGTGAGAGTGCTCTCTGAACGCCTTCCCGACCGAGATAGAGACCGCCGGCCGCCGACTTGAGTATCTCGTGCTGGACGTCGAGTCGATTACGCTCCGCTAAGTCAGCTGTACGGAGATGTCATATGAGATCGAAGATGAGATGTTTGATTTCTACGGAGTTCATTACCAGGAAGCCTGTAGGACTGTGAACCATTTAGATAACGAGAACGAGCTGGCAAACACAACGCTCACGTCGTTAAGGCTGTTCATTTTTCGTCCATGTAGGTCCTTCAACACTGACGGATCGCTTTCGCTCGATCGGGTTTGTTGTGTTAAGGTAGCTGTTCCATCCATGCTGGTGTGAGCAAATTTCGGAAACAGGGAAGTGGTGACTCGCGCTTGGTTGTTTCAAGATTTATAGTCACGGGGAATCGCATTTGGATGGCTGAGTCACCCTTGCCGTGACCCTCCCTCAGCTGGGAGCACGGGAAAAGATATATGCATGTGGCTGGATGGATTTAAGGAGGAATTGTCCGTGAATAAATGGAAAACGGAGATCCAATTATCCGACGCCCCATCCACCAACCACCTACCCGCACATATATTGTCGTTGGCTCACAACAGTGACTTCCATCCTAACGGGCAACACGCAGGCAGCAAAAGCTGAGCGCGGAGAGCGGAATGCCGCAACCACTGCAAAGGTTTAGTTACATCATGACTTCTCACGATCTCAGTAAGGTTTCCCTTACGTATACCACCGAACTGCGTAATTAGCCGTTCAAATTATTCTCTCGTATTTGGAAATGTGGGAACATTGCGGACCGAATCCTCTTCCTTCGACCTAGCCTTTCCCTCTTCGGCTCCCTGTTATCCATGCATGCTGCCTCCTCGTTTCTCCTGCATGTCTCCGATTTAGGTCCTTAATTCGATTCTTTATTCTTTGTCTACTGTAAATATTTTTTTCGAGTGCAACTCGCCTCGGCATTGAATGGTGTCTTCAGTAATAGTCAACAGTGGCAATTTAGCCCTCCCTTCGTTTCACTGCCCAGGCAGCCGGCCACTTACAAGCCACGTGAAGTCGCATTAGTAGTTTAACTTTAAAAGAGCCTTTTGGATATGACCTCACCTTCGTCCACAGTTTAAACGGTAGCTCCTCCAGCTCTTTCCTCGCGTTCTGGGCCCACTTCTGTACCGACTCTTTTGGATGTCCCCGCAAAAGCAGCAGCGGTTGCACTGACTCGGTAAATATCAAAAAGTCCTGTCGCATCGCTTCGCCCTGAATGGCCAATTCAGGTGAAGCTAGGCTCAGAAATATATCAGTTACCGAGTGCAGCAAATGCAAGTGGAGAGCTCACATTTGTCCCAGGGGCCGATGGGGATCCAAATTGATCGATCTCCGACTTCTTCCCATGCATCACCCATAGCCTTGAGCCAGGCTGGAATGTCTTCTATATAGTTAAGCTGATCGTTGCGAGCCTGGGATATTCAAACCGTTCATCCGTAAGCTTTCCCATAGGCTTGGGCGGGTGAAGAATAAGTAAGCTGACCTCCTGGGCCTCGTTAGCGAGAGAAAGTAGTTTGCACCACCAGCTAAAACTCTATACCTGGCGTATTAATACGCGTCACATTTATTGGCCACGTTATAGGGTATTCACTGACTGAGTCGTCTTCATCTTGGACTCCAAGTTCCTGACGGTGCTCGTTGAAAGAAACTGGACGACCTTCCATCACAAATAATACTCCACCGGGTCTAAGTGCCTTGCACATAGCTTGGATGAATTTGCGATAGTTTAGTATACCGGTGATAATGCAACGGGCGTGAATCATATCAAAAGCACTCTCATAAGAAGGATCATCCAGGCAAATGTTGCAGTCGCCCAAGATGAAGCGGCAGTTGGGTGGTACCTTCCTAAATTGAAGGTTATAATCAGTTACCGTGGCTCGATTTGGAGAGAAGACTTCCGCGGCAACGCACGACGAAGGGTTTACGGGCGCTAGATCCACCCCAAGGACTTCCGCATGAGGGAACTCGTTTGCCATATCAATCGCCCACTTCCCAGAACCCGTGCCGAGGTCGAGAACCCTTGGGGCTAGGCTGTCGATCCGAGCAGACAGTGCTTTGTGGACGGCTCCCTGAGCGAGATAAAGACCGCCGGTGGCCGACTTGAGCATCTCGTGCTGGATGTCGAGTCGATCATGCTCCCCTGAGTCAGCTGTAAGAGAACGACACACGGAATCTGAGATGAATTTTTTGAGTCTTCGACGAAAGTAGTTAGTTACCAGGGAGTCTGTAAGACTGTGAAACCGTGAGATTGCGAAAACCGCAAAGAAAGTGAGGCCCACGTCATTGAAATTATTCAATTTTCGTCCATGTATGTCCTTCAACCCTGAATTATCAGTTTGGCTCGAAAGATTTTGTTGCCTCACGGGGGTTGTTTCATTCATGCTGATATGGGGCGGTATGGGAACAGGGAATTCGTGAGTCGCTGAAGTTCGAACAAAATACAAACAAACAGAGCTCGGCTTTTTGCTCCTGACAAGGGACAAAGTTCAACACCGAGGTCGGAGGGGGGACAGTCTGAACTTTTGGCTGCCCGGGGGCAATCCACTGTGCGTATTTTTATGCTGTCTCGAGCAAAAAACACAATCGATCATTCATCGTAAGCTGCCTCGTCCTTCCTTTAATAGTTGTTGTAGATGGAAGGGAGGCAGTTGACCTGACATATGGACTGAACTTTTAGCCCCTTACATTTTTTTGACCCAAAAGTTCAATCTGGCTGAGGAGGGGGGGACAACTCCGGTGAGAAGTTCAGGCACGAGGGGAGGGGTGACGGTGGACATGAACTTTAGGTCGGCTCGGTACAGTATTTATAGCCACGGCAGTCGAACAACCTACCTCACTCTTGTCGCAACTGTGCCTCGCAACCATGGCAAAGTCGGAGAGGGGTTGAAGCGATTTCCGGAGAAATTCTCCGTAGCGTGATTTGACTGGGTAAGCCGACCGTCGGCGTAATGATAAGTAGGCTGCGTCGTTAAGCGCCTATCTTGTTTTCGGGATTGAATCACTTGAGCTTCGGATTACGACTCCAAGTCTGCCGCCACTTTTCTCCTACACGTTTCCGATTCGTATCTGTAATTCGACTCCTAGCTTATTCTGTGTATACATTTCTTTCAAGTGCAACTCCCCTCAGCATTGACCCTTTATCTCTCTCTCCGCTTCACTGCCCAAACAGCTACCCACTTACAAATCACGTGAAATTGTATCAGCAGGTTGATTTCAGCGAAGCCTTTGTCACAGGATTTACCTTTGCCCATTGTTTGAAGGGGAGCTCCTCCATCTCTTTCCTTGCGTTTTGGGCCCACTTCTCTACGGATTCTTTTGGGTGTCCTTGCAAAAGCAGCAGCGGTTGAGCTGACTCGGTATACTTCAAACAGTTCTGTCGCATTGCTTCTCCTTGAAAAACTAGCTCAGGTGATGCTAGAGTGAGACGAAGATCGGTTATAGGATGCTACGAAATGCAAGAGGTGGAGCGCACACTGATTCCACGGACCGACGGGTATCCAAAGTGGTTTTTCTCCCACATCTTCCCATGCGTCCTTCATAGCGTTGAGCCACGCCGGAATATCGTCTAGGTACGTGATCTGGTCGTTGCGATCCTGTAATGTTTGAAACGTTGGTCAGCAGCCTTCCCTGCGAGCTAAACCGGTGAGGAACGTCATCTAACCGCCATAGCTTCGCCAACTAGAGAAACTAAGTTATTCCAACTATATTCCTAGAATGGATGCGTCAATGCGCGCCGTACTCCCCGATTACGCAATAGGTCGCTTACTGACTGGATCGCCTTCGGCTCCGATTTTAAGCTTCTCGTGGTGCTCGTCCCAACTACCCATACGGCCCTCAGTCGCAAAGAATACTCCACCAGGTTTAAGTGACTTCCATATATATTGAATGAATTTGCGATAGTCGAGAACACCGGTGACGATGCAACGGGCCTGGATCATATCGTAAGCACTCTCGTAAGAGGGGTCATCTAGGCAGGTATTGCAGTCGCCTAAGATAAATCGGCAGTTGGGCGGTGCGGTCCTAAATTATAATTCACTGAAATCAGGCTTTCGTGACTTGGCACCTCGAAAGGTCCCGACGGCAACGCACGAAGAAGGGTTTACGGGAGCTAGATCCAGCCCAACCACTTCCGCATGAGGGAACTCCTTCGCCATATCTGTCACCCACTTGCCAGATCCCGTACCGACATCGAGAACCTTTGGAACGGTTCCGTCTGCTCGAGGAGAGAGTGCTATCTGAACGGCTTCCCGAGGGAGGTAGAGACCGCCGATGGCGGACTTGAGCATCTCGTGCTGGAGGTCCAGGCGATCACGCTCCGCCAAGTCAGCTGTATGAGACGTGACATGAGATCTGAGACAAAGCGTTTGATTTATCGGAGTACATAGTTACCGGGGAGTCTGTAGGACTGTGAAGCGGTCAGACTGCGAATAGGCCCGAGAGGAGTGAGGCTCACGTCGTTGACATTATTCAGTTGTCGTCCATGTAGGTCCCTCAACACTGACGTATCGCTTTCGCTCGAAGCTGTATGTTGTGCCACAGCAGCCGTTTCATCCATGGTGGTGTACGGAAATCTGAGAATAGGGAAGGTGTGAATCGGCTTACGTGCATCAAGTATTTAGAGTCACGCCATTTTAACTTCCTAGTCACTGTTGCCGCAACCCTGCCGGGCACCCGGAATTTGATGGGTGCGCGGCAAAGTCGGGGAGGGGTTGCACGGATTGAGGGGAGAAGTGGTCATACGGTCAGGTGACCGGTGGGGTCCGGCCGTTCAGCCTAACGCGAAGTAGGTACGGGTTTGCCAGGGGCGTTTCAGGCACAGATGTCGTTTTCCTCGATATTTAGTCACTTAAGGTTCAGACTAATATTTCGATTCCGCCTTTATGGCGCCTCTTCCTGATGATTTGCTCCTCTCTTAGTACAGTGACGCCCTCTGTTCTCTCCTCTTTCATTTCTTGTTTGTCTTCCGCTCCCATGCTGCCTCCTCTTCTCCCCTGCATAATTGGCTTCAAATTTTTAACTTGAATTCTTTATGATCTGGTTACACTTATTGGGGGTGCACCTGGCTCAGCGTTGGACTACGTGCCCAATGGTGACCAACTGCGGTACTTTAGCCCTCTCTTCGTTTCACTGCCCAGAAACTTGACCACTTTGAAACCAGATTGAATTTGTATTAGCAAGAAAGCTTTCGCGAAGGGCTTTAGATAGGACCTTACCCTTCCCCAGTGCTTGAAAGGGAGCTCCTCCAGCTCTTTCCTTGCATTCTGAACCCACTTCTCCACCGACTCCTTTGGATGTCCTCCCATAAGCAGCAGTGGTTGTACTGAATCGGTAAATTTCAAACAATTCTGTCGCATTGCTTCTCCCTGAAAAATTAGCTCGGGTGACGCTAGATTAAGACGAAGATCAGTTGCCGTATTTTATAGGCTTAGGAGGGTAGTGCACATTTATTCCAGGGGCCGATGGGCGTGTAAATCCATTGGCTTTGGACATCCTCCCATGCATCACCCATATCCTCGAGCCAGGTTGGAACATCGTTTAAATATTTGAACTGATTGCTACGAGCCTGTGATCGAATCGTTGGCCCGTAAGCTTCCCTCAGGTTCAAGCCGGTGAAGAAAAGGTCATCTAACCAGCATGGTGTCGCTAGCAATAGTGCCTAAATGATGCTGCCAGCTAAACTCCTAGAACCGACACGTCAATATAAGCCATGTTGATCGACTGCGGAATAGACTGTTAACTGACCGGATCCCCTTCATCTCGGACCTCAAGCGGTTGACGGTGCTCATCCAAGCAACCCAGACGACCTTCAATCACGAGAAATACTCCACCGGGCTTAAGTGTCTTCCATATTTGCTGAACAAATTTGCGATAGTCGAGAATACCTGCAACGATGCACCGGGCCTGTATCATATCAAAAGCACCCTCGTAAGAAGGGTCATCTAGGCAGGTGTTGCAATCGCCCAGGATGAAGCGGCAGTTGGGTGGTATGTCCCTATAATGGAAACTCATCAAAATATGATTTTCAGGGCTTGGCACCTGGAAAGGGCCCCGAAGGCGGACGCACGAAGAAGGATTTACAGGGGCTAGATCTAGCCCAACTACTTCTGCGTAAGGAAACTCTTTGGCCATATCTATCGCCCACTTGCCAGATCCCGTGCCGAGATCAAGGATCCTTGGAACCGAGCCGTCGGTTCGAGGAGAAAGCGCTCTCTGGACGGCTTCCCTAGCGAGATAGAGACCACCGAATGCCGACTTGAGTAGTTCGTGCTGGAGGTTGAGTCGATCATGCTCCGCCAAGTC
This sequence comes from Tulasnella sp. UAMH 9824, assembly GCA_019633595.1. Classification (NCBI taxonomy): domain Eukaryota; kingdom Fungi; phylum Basidiomycota; class Agaricomycetes; order Cantharellales; family Tulasnellaceae; genus Tulasnella; species Tulasnella sp. UAMH 9824. The sequence continues at coordinate 49,973 of WSUI01000101.1, read as the reverse complement.
GGCTTTACAACGGAGAAAAATGAGATATAGAATGAATCATTCGATTTCTAAAGTAGTAATTACCAGGGAGCCGATAGGACTACGGGGCAGCGGCGCTGTTAGATTATGAAAACAGACAGGCAAATTTCAGGCCCACGTCGTTGGTACTATTCAGTTTTCGCCCGTGCAGATCCCTCAACACTGACGTATCGCTTTCGCCCGATGTGGCTTGCTGTGTCAGAGGAGGTCTTTCGCCCATGCTGGTGTGAGCAAACGAGGGACAGGGAGATGGAAGGCCCGGTCGCGCTTGAGGGCTTTAAATATTCATGGTCCCGGCGTATAGGCGGCCGAAGTGCCTGCCTTGATACTAGGACCCCGGCAAAGTCAGGAAGGGGTTGAACGGATTTAGGCGGGATTGTCCGTGCGGTAATCCGATTGGTCAACCGATTAAGGGACCTCGTTATCCGACGTCCCCATCCATGAAACACCATTGATGACTTCCCAATTTAACCAAGTCATATACATCCCATGGAAAGACTCATTGGCCGCAATGAGCGACTGAGAAAGTTAGCATCGCAGCAAACGCTAATCTACACCGTGATTCTTCCTGTCAGAAGAGTCTTACAGCCGTAACGCGGGGCTTCCCTTACGTATACCCCCGAACTGCGCAATCAGTCGAGCAACGACTTTTCTGATATCATAGAAGTATCGATAGTATTTCTCATTCGAGTTCTGCTGCTGAACACGGCTTCCAGAGCAAGGACCGCGATTAACAATAAGTCTTCAGGTAACCTGAATTCGGGGGGTTTCTTCCTTCGCAGCGCAGACAACATTCCACTACAGCACGGAGGCCGAAAGTGAGACATCGTTCATTCGACGAGCTGCGCATGATTCGCCGTGAACAGAGAGAATCCATGCTACCACCTGCCTTCGATGGTTTCCCAACGTTTGAGCCCGGATTTCGCCTTCAAAATATCTGATACCTTAGACTTGTTTAGATTAGGGAAGCTACGATCGGTTTTCTTCTCAGGTTATGTATGTAGTCTGGCGTCATGAACCCGTTCCGCCATCTACCTCCACTTTGCTCTCGCAGGTTTACGATTCGTGTCTACAATTTCGACTCCTAGCTTGTTCTGTGTGTACATTTCTTTCAGATGCAACTCCTCTCAGCATTGGATCGCGTTTTCGATATTAATCTACAGCAGCACTTTAGCCCTCTCTCCGTTTCACTGCCCAAACAGCTACCCAGTTACAAACCACGTGAAATCATATTAGCAGGTGGTCTCAGCAAAGCCGCTCTGACAGGACCTTACCTTAAACCATTGTTTGAAGGGAAGCTCCTCCAGCTCTTTCCTCGCGTTTCGGGCCCACTTCTGCACAGCCTCTTTTGGATAACCTTGCAAAAGCAGCAGCGGTTGAGCTGACTCGGCAAAATTCAAAAAGTTCTGTCGCATCGCTTCCCCTTGAAAAATTAACTCAGGCGACGCTAAATTGGGACGAAAGTCAGTTATCAGGTGCTACGAAATGCCAGAGGTGAGCGCACATTTGTTCCATGCGCCGATGGGTAGCCAAAGTGGTTGTTCTCCGACATCTTCCCATGCGTCCTTCATAGCATTGAGCCACGCCGGAATCTCGTCTAGGTACGTGAGCTGATCGTTGCGATCCCGTAAAGTTGGTTAGCAGCCCTCCCAGTGGGTCCAAGCCGGTGAAGAACGATCATCTAACCGCCATAGCTTCGCCAACGAGAGAGACTAATGTATGCCAGCCATATCCCTAGAATCGACTTGTGAATTTACGTCGTATTTCCCGACTGTGTAATAGGTTGCTAACTGACAGGATCGCCTTCATGTCCGACTTTAAGCGGCTGACGGTGCTCGTCAAACGCACCCATACGGCCTTCAACCACCAAGAATACTCCACCGGGCTTAAGTGACTTCCATATTTGTTGAATTAATTTGCGATGGTCGACAACACCTGTGATCATGCAACGGGCCTGGATCATATCGAAGGCACTCCCGAAAGAGGGGTCATCTAGCCAAGTGTTGCAGTCGCCTAAGATGAATCAGCAGTTGGGCGGTGCTTTCCTAAAATCGAAATTGACTAAAATCAGGGTTCCGTAGCTTGGAGCCGTGGAAAGACTTCTAGGCAACCCACGATGAAGAGTTCACGGGCGCTAGATCCAGCCCAATCACTTCCGCATCAGGGAACTCTGTTGCCATATCTGTCAACCATTTCCCAGATCCCGCACCGATATCGAGAACCTTTGGAACAGTCCCGTCAGCTCGAGGAGAGAGTGCTTTCTGAACGGCTTCCCGAGGGAGATAGAGACCGCCGGTGGCAGACTTGAGTATCTCGTGCTGAAGGTCAAGTCGATTATGCTCCGCCAAGTCAGCTGTATGAGAAAGTCACATGAGATCTGAGATGAAGCGTTTGATTTCTTGGAGTAGTTACCGGGGAGTCTGTAGAACTATGAATCCGTCAGATTTCGAAGGGGCCCTGGACCCAAAAAGATGAGTCTCACATCATTGAGGTTATTCAGTTTTCGTCCATGTAGGTCCCTCAAAACTGGCGCATCGCTTTCGCCTGAAGGTGTCTGTTGCGCCGAGGCAGCCGTTTCATCCATACTCGTTTGAGGAAATCTGAGAACTGAAGTGTGAATGGGCTGACGTGCATCAAGTACTTAGAGTCACGCCATTTGAACCCCCCTAGTCACTATTGCCGCAACCCTGCCGAGCTCCCGGAATTCGATGGGAGCACGGCAAACTCGGGAGGGTTGAACGGATTTGGGAGGACTTCGTCATAGCGTCGGGTGACCGGTCGGGTCCGGCCGTCCAGCCTAACGATAAGTAGGTGAAGGATTTAACCAAAGGCGTCTTTAAGCGCCTATCTCATTTCCCGATATTTGATCAGTTAAGGTTCGGATTAAGGTTATGGTTCCGCCTTCATAGCGCCTCTTCCCGGTCATTTGCTCTCCGCTTCGAATCCAGCCCTCTTTTCTCCCTCTTTCCTTGCTTGTTGTGTCTTCCGTTCCTCGCTTCCCGTACTGCCCCCTCTTCTCCCCTCCCCATTCTTATTCATGTATTTAACCTGGAATCTTATGATTGGTCTACCCTTAATTCGGATACAGTCGGTGCAGCGTTGCATTACGTGCTCAATGTCACTCGACAGCGGCACTTTAGCCCTCTCTTCGTTTCACTGCCCAGGAACTTGACCACTTTGAAACCAGATTGAAGTCGTATTAGCAAGGAAGCCTTTGCGAAGGGCTTTAGATAGGAACTTACCCTTGTCCAGAATTTGAAAGGAATATCCTCCAGCTCTTTCCTCGCATTCTGAACCCACTTCTCCACCGACTCCTTCGGATGCCCTGCCACAAGCAGCAGTGGTTGGACTGAATCGGTAAATTTCAAACAATTCTGTCGCATTGCTTCTCCCTGAAAGATCAACTCGGGTGACGCTAGATAAAGACGAAGATTAGTTGCCGTACTATCCTGCAAGCTTAGGGTATTGCACATTTGTTCCAAGGGCCGAGGGGCGTGAAAATCCATTGACCCCCGACATCTTCCCATGCATCCCCCATATCCTTGAGCCAGGTAGGGATGTCGTCTAGGAGGCTTATCTGATTATTACGAGCCTGAAATATGTTAATCGTTGGCCCGTAAGCTTCCCTCGGGTTCAAACCGCTGACAAAAAGGTCATCTAACCCTCATGGCCTCGCTCGCAAGAGAGACTAAATGATGCTGCCAGCAATACTCCTATAATTGGCACGTCAATCCGGCCATATTGATCCAATGCGCAATAGGCTGGTCACTGACCGGATCACGTTCATCTCGGACCGTAAGTTGTTGGCGGTGCTCATCCAAGCAACCCATACGACCTTCAATCGAAAAGAAAACTCCACCGGGCTTAAGTGACTTCCATATATGCTGAAGGAATTTGCGATAGTCGGAGATACCGGAGACGATGCACCGGGCCTGTATCATATCAAAAGCAGCTTCGTAAGAAGGGTCATCCAGGGAGATATTACAGTCGCCCAGGGTGAACCGGCAGTTGGGAGGCACTTCCCTATAGTCAAAGCTCAGTAAATATTATTTCAGGCATTGATATCTCGAAAAGGCCCCGAAGGCGACGCACGAGGAAGGATTTACAGGGGCCAGATCTAGCCCAACTACCTCTGCATGAGGGAACTCTTTGGCCATATCTATCGCCCACTTGCCAGATCCCGCACCAAGATCAAGGATTCTTGGAACCGAGCCGTCGGCTCGAGGAGCAAGCGCCCTCTGGACGGCTTCCCTAGCCAGATAGAGACCACCGACTGCTGACTTGAGTAGCTCGTGCTGGAGGTCGAGTCGATCATGCTCTGCCAAGTCAGCTTTATGAGAGAGCAAAATGAGATCGAAGACGAATCGTTCAATATGTAGAGTGGTAAGTACCAGGGAGCTGATAGGACTACGGGACAGCGGCGCTGTTAGATTATGAAAACAGACAGGCAAATGTCAGGCCCACGTCATTCGTATTATTCAGTTTTCGCCCGTGCAGTTCCCTCAGCACTGACTTGTCGCTTTCGCTCAATGGGGCTTGCTGTGTCAAAGGAGCTCTATCGTCCATGACAGTGTGAGCAAATGAGGGACAGGGAGACGGAGGGTCGGGAGCGCTTGAGGGCTTCAAATATTTATAGTCACGGCATTTAGTCAGCCAAGACGCTCCTGCCGAAACTCCGCCTTGCCTTGTGTCTTGATGGTACCACGGCAAAGCCCGAGAAGGGTTGAGCGGATTTAACTGTCCGTGCCGTAATTTGATTAGTCAATTGATCAAGGGACCTCCTTATCTGCGCTACATCCATGAAATACAATTCAATCACAAGTCTGACCTCCCAAAGGAACAAAGCCACATATATTATACGTCCCATAGAACCAACCATTGACTGCAACGATCGACTGAGAGAGTCAGAACCTCAACAAACGCTAATATAAGATTCTTGCTGCTGGGCGTGGGTTCTAGGCCTGGGGGACCACGAGCAAACAACGTAAGAAGTCGTATCAGCAATTGACAGTATATAGGCCACTGCGATATCAATTTGAAAATTATGCTAACATCATCCTAGTCTGCTTGCTTTTTCACTGCCCAAACAACGATCCACTGGGAAAACGACGCCCCCATGTCAAAAAGCCTTGCCAGAGCGTTACCTGGTCGCGTCGACCAGGACAAATAACAAAAATTTCAATGTACTCACTTTCAAAAAATTTATTACTTTGCAGTTCTCGATTTCATCCAGTGCCATCTCAGTCAGACGATTGACGTATGCAGCATCATATCCCGAAGCCAGCAATAGGGCTTGGAGCGCCTTAGGAACCTTGAGTGCCGACTGATGCATTAGCTGACCAGCAATTCGCTCGGTTTCTAGAGTCCAGGCAACATCATAGAAAGTCCAATCAGCTATACGTTAGGGAATACCCACCATTGCCACTCTCATATGGACCGCATGGAAGGAAGAAAGTAGTTCCTTCAATACTTGTCCACGGGTCTCCTGTAGTCGTCCCTAGGATCTCTGATACGTCTTTCAGCTTGGAGAAGCTTGGATTTCTTTTCTGCTCAAGTGGGGCAGTCGAGCAGGGCTCTCCGTCCGTTTAGAAGAGAAGCGACTCACCCTTGTGGCTTCAAGATACGCCATTGTCAACTCTTGAGACCAGCAGAACTCCTGAAGGCCGGTCTCTTTCGTAAGTAATCACCATCTCTCTTTCTATGAAGATGCGCACCGGATCCCCTTCCTTCTGAGGGCCATACTTGACCTTGTTCTTGTCATACAGTCCCGTCTCTCCCTCGACTGATATGAATATCCCTTGAGGGTTCAGGACCTCGGCGATATCAGCACATAGCGCCGCGTAATCTTTGACTCCTTGCAAAACTGATCGAGCGTGGATAACGTCGAACCGACCGTACTGCTTCAATCCCGCGCTAGCGTCTCCCGTCTCGAAACGGCAGTTTGCAGGCGGCGTGCTGAAACAATGTAAGCGATTCTATCTCCTCTGGTAGCTGAATAACAGCCTCCGTAGCTCACGATGAAGGGTTAACCGGAGCTAAATCTAACCCCATAACTTCAGCATTAGGGTATTTGCTGGCAACGTCAATCACCCAAGCACCAGACCCGGTCCCAATGTCCAAAACCCTCGGTTTGTACTCATCGGGGCCCTTTGAAAGTATCTCGTCCGCACCAGAGCCCGCCGGGAAGAGCCCACCCAACATGGTGGTCACCGCTTGGTGTTGGGCATCGAGTCTTCTGTGCTCAACTCCATCGGCTTAGTATCCAAAGAATCGCGCTCACTCTCAGCAAAAGAACACGTCGCCATGCCGCAGAGGTCCTCACCGGGTAGCATGTATCTCTATTTTTGTTGTTATTATTCGAGAATTTTTTCTCTCAGCCTTGGTAGATCTCTCGGTGAGGACTTGCTTACCTCACTCGTGGTGTTGAAAAGACGTCCGTCGACCTCACGTAGATTCGAGGACTTCTCGCTCGTATCCATTCTTGCTGTATGCGTTAAAGCGATGAAGGGTCAATTTTCTATGCTTGCTCTGGCCTTACTTGTCCGTAGAGGGCTGAGGGAAGAGGGCGGGCTGATCGATGAGTCCACAACGCGATGCGGGATAAGATTTAGGAGGGGTCTTGGGGTCTACTCTCTCAGGAACACGTCCGCTTCTCTACGACATATTGCGCTCTATACTTATCATTAAGCAACATAATAAGCCTGGGAGTCTTTCTGGGAGTTACGTGAGTCTTCCAGACTTCCCAGACATCGAATGTCAGGGATGACTTTGATCACCGGGTTCACCAACAGGATATACGTTCGGGTGGCACCTCCAATGGAGGCAATGACAACACCAGTGCAATCTGCGACATGCGCACAAGCCCGATGCGCGCTCCGACAGCAAAGGGACGGTTAGACGGCCCTATCTGGTCTGTTCTCCACTGTAGGGCCTTTGATCAAGCGAACGCCAAGCAACCCAGACGATACATTAACACGAAGAGAGTCGTTTCAATCGCAACTGAGTAGCATACGAGCCATACGGGCATGCCGATTGACTGTATAACTCTTCAAGTGACCGACATTTCAGGGTTCTTTTTCTTAACGGCCCAGACAACAATCCACTACAACACGGAGGCCGGAAGTAAGACATCGTTCACTCGACGAACGCATGATTCGCCGTAAACAAAGAGAATTCCTCCTACTCGCCTTCATCCAGTTCATAACTCGGCAGTTCTCTATCTCGTCCAGGGCCATATCCGTCAGGTGTTTCACATAAGCGGGGTCATATCCCGATGCCAAAAATAACGCCTGTAGTCCCTTCGGAACCTTGAGTACCGATTGGTGCATCATCTCGCCAGCAATCCTCTCAGTTTCTACGTCAGGAGAGGTCTAATAGTGAGCAAAATTTGTCCAGGCGTGCATGCATCATTGTCGAAACCTCACCATTACCCCCCTCACATGGCCCGCAGGGAACAAAGAAGGTATCCCGGTCGATGGCTTCCCAACGGTTGACCCCCGATTCTGCCTTCAAAATTTCTGATACCTTGTCTAGATTAGGGAAGCTTGGATTTATTTTCTTTTCGGGTTATGTATGTAGTCTGGCGTCAGTGGACCAATTGTGCCCCTCTTTGTGCGACTCACCGTAGTAGCCTCCATGTATGCCGCCGTCATCTCTTGAGTCCAAGAAAAATTCTAAGACTCATAGTAATTATAAGCCCTAGTGGGCTACCTTAAGACTTTAAAGCAACGTACCGGGTCATCTGCGGTCTGTGGGCCGTATTTTACTTTCTTTTTGTCGTATAGTCCTGTCTCCGCTTCGATCGACACGAACACCCCTTGTGGATTCAACACTCCCGCAATCTCTTCGAAAAACGCCGGATAGTTCTTGACTCCTTGTAAAATTGCTCGGGCGTGGACTATGTCGAACTGGCCGTACTGCTTCAATCCAACGGTGGCATCCCCTTGCTCAAAATGGCAGTTTGGGGGTGGCGTTCTCCGGATAAAAAATAAAAGAGACTTTGGTGACTTGGATGGCTAGTGGTGATCGCATCGACTTACGTTCCAGGATTCACCGGAACCAAATCCAGACCTAGCACTTCAGCACCAGGATATTTGATCGCCATATCGATTGCCCAAGCACCCGACCCAGTTCCCAGATCCAAGACCCGAGGCTTATAGCCCTCCGAGACTCTATACATGGCCTCCTCCAACCCAGAGCTTTTGGGGACAAGTCCTCCAAGCATGGTAATGACCGCTTGATGCTGGGCGTCGAGTCTTCTGTGTTCCAGCCCATCGGCTGCCCGAAGAAAACCGTAAACGGTCAAGTCAAGATTCATTACGCCACCATAAAGATACCAACCGGGAAGCATGTATCTCTAAATGAGGAAATTCTCCTTCACTCAGCGTTTTTCTGCGGTGTTACTAGGTCGTGCTTACTTCATTTGTTGCATTGAAAAGGCGCCCGCCGACCTCCCGCAGATTTGAATGCTTCCCATTGGCATCCATCGGTAGTCGACTCGTCTTGAAGGTAAGCACTACACATTCTCAGGCCTCTCGATGACGATTTTATGATATTTTTGGTCCTATGAGAATAGAGAAGACGGGCGGGTCCATCGATAAATTTTAGGTCAGATGCGGCATAAGATTCGGAAGGAGCGTCGGAGTCCAATTTCAAAGGAAAGGCCTTAGATGCACGTAGCACACTCTGTTCCGCGCTCTTTAGAGATATTACCGTGGGTAATAACAAGGTCGAAGCAATTGATGAGCGGCAAGAGATACATCTTTCGCGAGTTAACGTCGCCGCTCTATCGAGCCACATCTAGTCAACCGATATCAGTCGTGATGCATAAAGAACTGCAGTCTATCAAAACATTATGATCGCGGCGGGTGAGGGTGCATGAGATATGGGGCGAAATGCGTGCCTAAGCGCTCGTACAACTTTGCCACCCAATTCTTACTCATATCAACTACGAGAAGACCTATACCTTTCAATATGTAATTCTTCGGGGTGAACGAATTGAAATCGCGGAATACAGGTCCCTTTCATTTGGATGGATTTGTCCCCCTTTTAATCGCCCAAAGCACGTTCCACTAATACCAGCAGTGTGTAAAGCCAGTCAGCTAGAGCGTTTGTCTCGAAGAACTAGCGATCCGTACCTTGATCCAGAATTTGACTCTCCAGTTTGCGATCTCATCTACCGCGTTCTCAGTCCACCTGTCGATGTCCTCAGCATTGTGTCCCGAGGCCAGAAGCAAAGCCCGTAAAAGTCTGGGCCCATCTCGAATCGAACTGTGCATAAGCTCCCCAGCAATCCGCTCCTCATCTATGGCACCCGCTGCGTCAATGGTCGGGGGTGGGCTCGAATGTAGGGTGACATACCGCTCGCATTTTCGACCGGTCCACAAGGATATAGGAAAGATGTCCTTTTAACAGCCTCCCAAGGATCCCCGGGGACTTCTTTCAAAATTTCGGGGACCTGCGGTAGGAGAGCAAAGCTTGGATTGCGCTTCTAACTCAACATAAGACCAGATGTCGCCGACATGATTAGTTCGCAGGCAAAAGGTTCGAGATCATCACTCACTATGGTAGCTTCATTGTACAGAAGGGTCATCTTTTGGGACCAAGAAAAGTTCTTCGAGAACGTTATAATCAATATAGGGAACGCAGATGACGCCACGGACTTACCGGGTCGTCATCTTGTTGGATCCCAAATGGAACCTTGTGTTCATCATACATGCCTATCTCCGCCTCGAGCGTCAGGAAGACACCTCCTGGATTCAGAACCTCAGAAACATCTTTGAATAGTGCGGGATAGTCCTTGATTCCTTGCAAAATGGCTCGAGCGTGAACAACATCAAATTGGCCATATGACTTTAGCCCAGCGCTGGCGTCGCCTAAAAGAAAAGCACAGTTGGCGGGCGGTGTCCTGGCAGGGAAAGTATATGCGACCGAAATAAATCAGTCTAGGTTTAATGGAGTATATAAACAGCTACCTACGATCCCAGTTTTACGGGCGCGAGGTCGAGGCCGACCACTTCGGCATGGGGATGTTGAATTGCAACGTCGATAGCCCAAGTGCCGGTCCCTGTACCAATGTCTAAGACTCGGGGCCTGTATCCATCGGGCCTGGGAGACAAAATATCCTCTACTCCAGCATCTCTAGGGAAAAGTCCTCCCAGCACGGTAACAATAGCTTGGTGCTGAAAGTCGAGCCGTTTGTGCTCTGGAGCATCAGCTAAAGCACATGACTACCTGTCAGCTCGGATGCAAACCACAACATATCTACTCATTACCCGGGAGCATGTATCTCTGTTTGCGAGCAAGACGTTGAGTCCAAATTTCTCGGTTTTGTCTTCCGAAGATAGCTTACCTCGCTCGTGGTGTTGAAAAGTCGGCCCTCCATCTCACGTAGATCGGTGGATTCTTCATGGTGAGCCATTGTGATCCTACGACGCTTGTTGTTCAGTACAGATTGGGCTGAGGCCTGTGCTCCTGCAATGGATTGCTTCAAATAGAGGACGTGGGTGAGTAGGGGTGAATTTGTTGAAGACCAACCAGATAATGGGCTGAGGGACGCGGCATAAGATAGGGAAGCTCGTTTCAATACAGCTGCCCTTCGAGACCGTGACTTAGTCTGTGTGAACTTGCTTTTCCCTCCGTCGCCCCCTGAGACCGACCATGGCTCAGTTTGCGCATGTCTGTCACGGAGAATCAGGTTTCTCAGGCTCGCGATCACCACGCCTACCGACTCGAAAAAGAAGTGTATCATCACAGGTGCGCGACTGGTTAAGACATCCGGCCTGTACGCGAAACCAGTCTTCGCCTCATCAGCTATGGAACCAGCTGATAAACCGTCCAATGCGTCGCGAAATAATGTTAAGTGTTTACTCGTTACGTCTCTTGATGGCCCAGAACGAGTCCCACTGGGAAGTTCAGTCACCGGAAGCCGCCGCAAGGGTCAATGAGTGGATATTGAAAGCCTAAGGGGCCACGAAATCTCACCTTCATATAAAACTTAATTGCCATGTCCTTCATCTGAGCTTCCGCTAGCGCAGCCCATCGATCCAAATCCTCCTGATTGTAACCATGAAGTAAGAGAAGTGGCTGGATACCTTTCGGCATTCTCATGCAGGCCTGCCGCATCAGCTCCCCGGCGACCCGGAGTGGTGCTTTTGCAAACAATCAGTGAGGATATGGGCAGTGCTGGCAGAGATTGTGTTACTTACGATCTGGCAAAAATGGACCAACCGGAAGATAGAATGTGTTACCTTCTACACTCTCCCAGGGTCTTCCGGGTACGTTATCCAGAATGGACCGCGCATTCGGAAGCTCCGCGAAACCAGGGTTTCTTTTCTGGACCCAGTCAATGGCTAATTAGGATGCGAATTCTCTTAACAACGGCAGCGAGCCCACCTACCACGGTCGCGTCGACGTACGCCTTGAACAGCTTCTGTGACCACAGATAGTGCTGAGGCCGGTTATATTAGTTCGATTTGCAGTGAGTGTTTGTCCTTGAGCTCACTGGATCACCTTCGTCTTGAATACCAACCGCTTCTTTCCTTTCGTCAAACAGCCCCATCTCAGGCTCGATAGTCAGAAACATTCCTCCAGGATTCAGGATATCGGCTACCTCCTTGAAGAATGCAGCGAAATCCTTGATTCCTTGAAGAACAGCTCTGGCGTGAACTACGTCAAAGCGACCAAACCGGCCAAGGTCGGTGTGGGCATCGCCTTTTTCGAAGCAACAATTATCCGGCGGCGACCTGTAAACGAGGTACTTGGGTGTCGAGATCTCTCGCCTGGAGGCTATTCGGAAAGACTTACGATCCCGTGTTCACTGGAGCCAAGTCCAGCCCAATAACTTCGACATGGGGGTACGCTTTTGCAATAGCGATCGCCCAAGACCCAGCTCCGGTTCCGACATCGAGGACTCGCGGTTGGCGTCCATCTGTTCGAGGGGATAGAATCTCGTGAACGCCGGATTCTCGGGGAACAGGGCCGTCGAGTACGATGCAGATAGCTTCGTGCTGCATATCGAGCCTCGAATGCTCGATGAGGTCGGCTAGAACAGTGACCTCGCCTTAGATAGGTTGAAGAGACCATCAGACGTTCATCGCGCACCGGGGAGCATGTAAGCCTTCCCATCAGAGTCAGCGCTACGTGACACACGAGAAACGAAAGGCTACCAACCTCGCTGGTGTTATTGACCATTCGACCGTAAAGCTTTTTCAAAGCTGGGGATTGTTCTTTGTTCGTTGCTTCCATCGTCTGTAGGTCGGGATACGTTGGGGGGTCGGTGTCCTGTAGGAAGGGGAAAATGGGGTGATCTAAAGCAGTTTGGCGTTTCGTTACTTATCAGCTTTGCTCAACGCGTGGGTGTTTCTAGGAAGAACTGCGGGGCGAGGGAAGGAGATGAGGAACTACGCTTATGCCGTCTTGAAGGAACTCCTCAGTTTATCTTATCTTATCAAGACTGCCAATGCGCCACGGACCTCTCACCGGAGAAGCGATGATGATGGAGAGGGGAGTAGTAAGATATATTCACGTTATATTTATACATGGTTGATGGACTTCTTAATAGCCCAAACTCCTGGCCACTGGAATAGACCGGTCAGCCTGGATGGTCCGAGGTCCAAATTTCGACGCTGAAGCTTACTCTACCGTATTGTTTCACCTTGGCTTCTGTAAGCTCTGTTTGGGTGTTGCGTATCCATAGGTCGACGACCTCATGAGGTTCACCTAGAGAATGCAACAGCGGACGAGCCGCATCCGTAAACCCGAGGCAGTTTCGGGCCATCAGTTCTCCGACGCGTCGCTCAGTCGGGGACACTGGTGAATCAGGTGAATGCTAGCTGTCAGAAGCAGGGTATGCAATAGACCAAAGAGCTTGGGCTCACTATTCGGATCCCAGGCACCAATGGGAGTATAGAGGACTGTAGGGGAAATTTCCTCCCATACATCGCCACATTCGGCGAGTCGGTCAGCTATTCGCTCCACCTCGGGAAGCCCGGGGTTTCTTGCCTACGTTAGACTGGTGAACTTCGATTTTCGAACGTTGTAGGGATCCCGCTTACTATCATCGCTCGCCCCGCCGAAGTGAGTAGCTTGTGCATCCAACTAAAGTTCTGGAAAGGCCGAGGAGGTTACTATATTTACACAGGATTAGCTGATGACGTACTTACAGGATCACCGGGCACCTGAACCCCGAAAGGGTTGCGAGCCGCGTCGAAGAGCTCGAACTGAGCTTCCAGCGAAATGAAGACCCCTCCCGGGCGCAGCATCTTGACGACCTCTCGAAGGAAAACTCGGTAGTCACGAATCCCTTGAATGATGGCACGTGCATGGATGACGTCAAAGCTATTATAGAAACGGCTGAGATCTTCATTCACGTCGCCGCATTCGAATTGGCAGTTCGGCGGGGCTTGCCTGGGAGGGATGAGATGATACGATTCGCGTAGGTCAGTTTAGCCGAACCAGCCCCGCGTGCTAAGCAAACCAGGGCAATGGAGTACTAGCACTCACGAGATGGGGTTTACGGGGGCTAAATCAAGTCCCACTACATTGGCATGGGGGAACATCTGCGCCACGCCGATGGCCCAGGAGCCGGAACCTGTACCAACGTCGAGAACCGCTGGTTGGGAGTTCCCCCGCGGTTTCAATGCCCGTTCAACAACGTCCGGGCATAGAAACAGTCCCCCCATTCTCGCCGTCAGCATGTCGTGTTGCAGGTCAAGTCGCTTGTGCTCAGTCGCGTCGGCTTTGAATGGGACAGACGCGAAGGGGATTAGCACGGTTGCATACACTCCCTGAGTTTCTCTGAGGATCACCTGGAAGCATGTAAGACTGTATTGCATAGAGAGTTTCAGCAAACGTTCGCGGCGGAGGAGGAAGAAAGACTCTCCGAACCTCATTCAGACTATTCAGCTGCCTGCCGTGAACCTCACGAAGGGGCACCTCCACCTTCGCGTTACCGTTAAACAGTGGCATCTGTTTCAAAGCAGGGTTATAGTGTATGGAGCGGGGGCGGCGGCGGGTGATTGAGGCCTAGTTTAGGAGGCTGCTGTAGTCTTGGCTGCAATAGTCCCCCACCCATTTGGGGCGATTTTATGCCACTAAGGAACGCTTAGTAGTCATATCCTGGATGTCAAACGGCGAACACATACGTACCCATCAGGCAAAGTAAATCACCAAGGCGGGTGACCTCAACAAAAGTCGCTCGTTCTCCGCAAAGGAAACGCGCTTCTTTGATCAGGGTTCCGCGCGGTAATATCCGCTTCCGCCGCTGCAGCGGGTGGCCCGATGGGCACGTGCAGGCCATTTTCGAGAAGCCAACAAAACGATCCACCGCTTCGTAACTGATGAGTCCTTGAAAGCATCCTGGCAGGCCACATTGCAATTGGGCGGGCGGGGTCCGATTTCAGCGAGGAACGGCCTGCCTTGCGTGGGGGGACGCTTTGAACTCACAGCGAAGTGCTCAACCGCTCGTCACAGAAACGATGCTTGAACCGTCGGGGCCTCTACAGTCAATCGCTCTTCTCGCTGCGCGGGATGAGAAGGGGGCCGGCCGCTGCTTTTGTGGCAGAGAGTGGGATGGGCCTGCCCGCCTCCAAGGGTTTTACGGCGGGGTCGCGAGTTAATCAGGCCTTGCCCGGATGACCGCTGCAGCGTCATCATTTAGCTTGGAATTCGTATTTCGGAGATCTCCGCTGGAGGCTGAATTTGAGGACAAAGTAGGAGTCAAGGGGAGGTGTTTTTTTTTGAGACTGCAATGGATTCTGAGAACGAACGGCGGCGGTGGCACAAAGGCATCATCATACGTGTTTGTCGACGGACCCTAGCTACGATGCGATGGTCCTGCCACACCCACCAGCGCCCGCCGTGCCAGCTGCAAATGGGCACAATGAAAAAAGCGATGGTTTCATAGTACATAGTGATGCTGTTGGCGACTAATTGTATGCTTCTAGTACATTGTCTAAAAATGATAAATGCTAGTGCGTGGAGGGTAAATAAGTTGGTACAATGAGATGGGGGTTTCAGGATAGCGGCGAAGAAAACGCGAGAACGGCGGGAAGGGGGCGCATGTCAGAACGAAAATAATTAGAATACAACTCCGGGTTTTCTCCTTTTGATCCCCCAGGAGCAGTTCCACTAGGGTCGATAGTATAGTATGGTCAGCAAAGGGATGCATGTATGGTGGCGGCAAGGGCCATGGCGACGATGAAGACTCACTCGGATGTACAGTCGTCTTCGAAGGTTCTTCAGCTCGTCTTGCACACGTTCCGTCCACAAGTCGATGGTCTCCTCGAAGTAACCCGCCGTCAAAAGCAGCGGCCGGACCGACGACGTGAACCGGATGACGTCTTGACGCATAAGCTCGGCAACGTATTTAGAGCGTTCACCCACTAGTTATTGTGTACGGATGTTGATCAGCCAATGAAGGACGGAGGGGGAAGGAGGACGGGATCATCGAAGAAGCTGAATAACTCACGACTCTCTTCTCCCCAGGGACCGATCGGTATCCAGAGCACCTTCTCACCGGTCTCTTCCCATACACCCTCCATGTCCTTCAACCATTTAGGAATTTGAGGTCCAGCCCGGACGCCAGGTCCCCGAGCCTATTGGGTGGGGCGAGCCGCAATGTCAGTTGAAAACGTTCCCACCTCGCTCCAGCGGAAATCCGCTCCTCACCTCCATCGCGGACAGAGAGGCGAGCGCCATCTTCTGGGTCCACGAGAACTCCTGGGGGAGATTGAGCGTCAGACATCGAAGCTAACGTTTGAAGGAGCCAAAACACTCTTTCTGCTCACCGGGTCGTCTTCGCTTCGGGCGGTTATGGCCCGGAACTGCTCGTCGTACATCTGGAAATCGGCCTCTATCGACTGAAAGACCCCACCGGGGCGGAGACACTGAGCCACGTCGTCCAAAAAGGCGCGGTAGTCCGCGATGCCGGACGACACGCAGCGCGCGTTGACGACGTCGAAGCAGTCGTGGTACTGGTCCAAGCCCAAGTTGACGTCGTCGCATTCGAAGCGGCAATTCGGTGGGGGCTGCCTGTTTAAACAAGAAAACCCGAGTAGGTGGAGGTCAGATAAAAGAAGCTCTCTCTCTCCCTGGTCAGGGTTGCAATATAAACTTTTGGTTACGAACGATTTCAGGTTCGCAGGTGCGAGGTCGATTCCGACGACGTCGGCATGGGGGAAGAGTTTTCCGACGTCCAATGCCCAGCACCCGGACCCTGCGCCCACATCGAGGATAGACGGTATCTCGGTCTGCTTCGGTGCCAACGCGCGGTGGACGGCGTCGGGTCTGAGAAAAAGACCGTTCATCTTCTTCTTGAGCATCTCGTGCTGCAGGTCGAGTCTGCAGTGTTCTGGGGGGTCGGCTAGCGAGGTGTCAAAGAAAGCCGCCGATGTCAGCCATCCGCGCCCGTAAAGCCGTATACTTCGGATCTTGTGAAACTGACCAGGAAGCATGTAGTACTGATGTAGAAGAGAGCCATATCGAAAAGCAAGTGTCAGTTTAAGATATAATCAAATGCGCCCGGATAGAAGGGCGGGCGGGCGGGGTGGCTTGCTCGTCCTCCTCACCTCGCTCGTGTTGTTGAAGCTCCTGCCATGAATTTCACGAAGCATCCGCTGGTGGTCGACGGAAGATTCGTATGAATAGACGCTCCATGTTGGACTAGAACAACGTGATCCGTCGCTAAACTCTCTTACACCCAGCTCGTCGCCGGTGAGCTCGTCATCGGCGTACTCGTCCCGAAAATACCGGTCATGTGATGATATCGTGGCGGCCATTTCTGCAGGGCGAGGAGGTAGTAAAAAAAAAATGGGAGAGCGCTGCTGACAATAGAGGCGGTGATGATAAGGTAGTAGCGGGCCGTCCTATAACGGTGGTGGTGGCCAGGAGTGCGGTGGAGTGGAGGGGATGCCAAACGGGAAAAGGCGACGATGGGTAGAGAGAGCGAGTCTTCGGCCCCTGCTTGGCCTTATGCCCCTCGATATATACCCCTCGACTCCTTTCGCCACTTTCTACTGCATGCGGGCGCCTCGGTTAATGGACGAATCATTGGGACAGCAAAGAAACAGAGCTTCGCGGCTGAAAGGTCCTAGGTCGGCGGCGGATCTGTCCCTATGCCACCTTCGCATCTGAGCCGAGATCTTTGATCCCATTCGCTCCTTTGTCCGGCGGATGCAGGGGCAGCAGAGTCTTTGGGAAAGGGACCTGGGTTGTGTTTATCCCAGGTGCAGGTTAACTTGCACCTTCCCGACATAATGTAAGTCGAAGCCGGAATGAACCGTACAGAGAGGCAGGCACCCAGAGATACGATCAGAGATTCGGATTGAGCTTCGGTTGTCCGATGACACGAGGATCGGGGGAAAAGGGTGTGAAGAGACGTAAAAACAGACCGTTAGCACCGTGCGACCTGTACATAACAAAACACCACAAACCCGACATCCACCCGCTCGAGGGGGGATTCTGGCCCCTTCCCTACCCCCCCCTCCCCGCGCTCCCTCCGTGCGACACCTCGATGCCTTACAAGGAAGCTTCATGTGTACGTGTGCTTACGTGCGGCGGATTGCGCTCGGTGGCGTTTCAGGGGCAGCGCTCTCTTATAGATGCCCGCGGATTTCCCTTCCCGGTTGTTCTGTGTTGTGCGCGTGTGTCTTCGGCAATCGCCGGGACCCAAGCGGGGATCGGTCCTAGTGCTCGCCCGCCGAACATCGTCACGGTGGGTGCCACGACGTAAAGTGTGTCCTTGGGCTGGAGGGTCCCCGGTTACTTACTTACACCTTCGTCCGCCGTCGCCCCCCATTCTCACCTCCCGCGGGTCGGGGCTTTCGAAGGTGGGAGAGCAAAGGGTTCGGCGGGCGTGTGGCCGGGGTGAGGATCGAAGTCAAAAATGACTGAAAATGGGTCATATAATTGGAGTCCCGCTCCCTTCTCATTCGTGTGTCACCAAACGGCTGGAAGTCGCCTTTGTGGTCAAGGATTCTTGGCGGAAATCCGTACGACGGAGAACACTGTCGATACTCGCTAGAAGCTGTAGTCTAAAACGGGTGGCCAATCGCCCAGTTCCACTCTCCCCCACCATTCCTGAAAGCTGCAAGAGCGGAGCGAGGCGAACTCATCAGATAGTAGGGCATGCCATTTTTTGTAATGTTGGAGATCCTTTCGACACCCGGTTCACCCGCGCACAGCCGAACTTGTCAGCGCATGGATCACTGGAATATTTCGAATTTTGATGGCGTCTCGAAGAACGCAGCGTCGTGGCTGGGAGTTCTGGAATGTCTGGTAACCATTATCGCAATGAAGAATACCGACGCGCAGCAGCAGTCGAGATTGGGGCCTCAAATTGGCCGATGCCGAGAGCTTAAATTGGTGATCTCTGACCGGAAAAGGGTCGAAGCTGGGGAGTGACATGATCGAATCGAAACGTTTAGTTTGGGATTTACCGCATCGTAACTTTGACAGGTGGTGTGTGTCGGGGTTCTCCTTTTGATATTGGATGTTGCTTAAACAAGCAAGAAATAATTCCAAGATATGGGGATGTTAATATTAGTGGGTACGGGTGAGCCGCGCTCGGATGCGTACGTTCAAGCCTATTGGTTGGTGGGGGAGAGTAAGTAACTGATAGGCAAGTAAGGCGGCTCTTTTGCCTTCGAACGGTGGTTGAGTTCGCCGGAACGTGTCATGACCGCGATCATCCGTACGGAAAATGGCGCCGGGAGCCTCTGAGAATGGTGAAGTAAGCGAATCCGTCATTAGACGTCAGCTCCGTCGCCTTTCGCCACCCAGAGCGTTAATGCGTTCTTATATCCAGGGGCTTGGGATCCTACCCTGGAGGGAGACCCACCCGGTGGATCCGGCCAATAGCAGAGGACTTTGAAGGTGCGGCGACGACGCAGTCCCGCTCCATTTAGAGCGAATCCGCGAGCGGCGCAAGAGCCTCGCAGAACCCCAGTTCCCCAGTCTGAAATCATTTGAAGACGTGGAGGGATGGGTTTTGTCTTGAGAGACGGAAGACGCGCGCGAGGGAAAACGGGTGGCAGAGGTGGTATGCTCTGGGGAGGAGAGAGTGGAGTTGTCCGCTAAACGCGCTCTAAGTCCGTATTTCGGTTCTGGAGAAACCTCGCGCGCATTACCCTACTCCGAACTGTGCCTGGTCTTGAATTGCTCGAGTGCAGTGGTCATGCCGTTATGGTCGCTTAGGACGTCCGGCGCCCACGATTACTGCGAAGCCTTCGACGACGAACGTTATTACAATTCAGACCAAGCCCCTCCTGCACAAACGACCCCAACAGCCTGCTCCCTCCCCTCTCCCTGCTACTTACCCAGCTAAACTCGACTGGGCTAAAGGCTAAAATTAACAGCCCTCAAATTAAATCAAGTAGCCACCTATGGGCCCGCTAGACGGCGACGACTCCGTATCAATATCCTCGCGCAATAGCGAGCAGTCTCGAAGTGAGTCGCCCCTCTGGGCTCATTGGGACTCGACCACCGCACCAAGCAGTCCACGGACGAGCATCTACTCCTTCGCTTCTTCAGTGGAGAAGCACCTTGTCACTCAGACCGTGCATGGTCGCGTTCTGAATAACACCAACGAGGTTAGTCAAGGGGGCCCGTGTGAATGCTCCTTTTGGCTTTTGCCCCCGCCGCCGGCATACTGACGTCTTTCGTGTTCTTTTTACTTCGATCCGCGGGCTTAGAAATACATGTTGCCGGGTTCGTGATATCCGCCCCTGGCCATCAAGGACAAACGGCCTCTTACTCGGGCTGATTAATTCTTACATAGCCGACTCCGAAGAGCATGGGCGCCTCGACATTCAGCACGAGATGCTGAAAGCCGCGCTCGGTGGCCTGTACGCCCGGCCACCTGCCCCAGCAGTCCGGCGCGCGCTGTCGTCACGTAAAGAAGACGGCTCGCCCATGGTCCTCGATATCGGGACGGGCAGCGGAAGCTGGGTCGTGGACATGGCGAAGCGGTATCCTCATGCGGAGGTCATCGGCATGGACCTCGCCCCTCCCAACTTCGCTGTGTAAGTCCCGGGATTCGGGAACTTCCGTTTACTCTGAATAATTTACTCAACGACTTTGCCGCATGTCTCTTTATTTATTCTTTTGTGTTGCTCATTTAGCACGCCTCCCCCGAACGTTCGGATCGAATGTGACGACGCGAACTTGGGCCTTTCGCAGTACTTCCCCGAATCCTTCGACGTGGTCCACTGCCGATGCATCACAACTGGCATCATCAACTATCGCGCCTTACTGGAACAGATCTATGCCGTCCTTCGACCCGGAGGTGTGCTTCTTACCGTCGATTGTGACATGCTGGTGTACAGCGAGAAACAGGAGCCGATTTCCGCCCTGAACGAGGACGAAGAAGTCAGTTGTGTTCCAGATTCGGTACATCCCACAGAAAACGAACTCTGAGCTCTTTTCTTTACGGCTGATCACAGGGCTTCACATGGATGAATAAGATCCTTGCTTGCGCGTACGAGGCAATCTCCGTAAGTCTCTGGTTTCTCCCAGATTTCATCCGCGTGGCGTTCGCGGTATTGATCGATCGCCGTCCCCGACGAAAGGCCCGTAATCCCAACGCCAACGCGTATCTCCAAACCGCAAAATGGCTTCGAGAGATGGAGGAAGCCGGCTGTCAATGGGAAGAACGAGGCGAGAAGGCCGTCTGGGTTCCACTTGGAACTTGGCCAGAGGAGTGTAAGTTCCGTTGCACGTCGGCGTCCGGCGAGATCAGATATCAATATCGTAAACTAAACGCCCTCTACTTTCTTGATAAGTGAACAAAGAACCGGTGAATAAACGAGAGCAAGTTGCAGCCGAGCTCATGCGAGAAGATTTCTATCGCATGGGCGCCACTCTGCGTCCGCTTCTCCTGATGTCGGGGCACTTCGAGGAGACCGTGGACCGGTGGATCCGGATGCAGGAAGCGGAGGTGAGGGACCTCAAGGCGAAGATGTACGTCAAGGTGAGTCAGAACGAACTTTCTTTTTTGTTGTTATTCTTGTGTTGCGTCTAACGAGTTTGGGCGAAAACAACCCCAGTGGATATGCAACTGGGCAGTCAAAAAGAAGCCGTCTGGGTCCCCAGAACCCGATGCTCGTAAATCGGGCTCGCCAGCGATGGAGGAGTGAAAGGGTAAGTTCGATTTTGATTGTAGAGGATGTAATCGTCCCTTCAGCAGAAGCTGATTATTTCGTATTTTTAGGTACTTGACGGCAAGGAGAAATGGATTTTCGCTACTTTGTATATCTCTTCAAACACTTGGTGTAATGGGTATCGGTCACTGTATCAATTTCATGCGTTTCGACCCACCTTCTTCTTCTACACGAGCCGCTCATGACCAGTTCCAGCGAATCTGAACAACAGGAAGAACAAGACATCATCATCGAATGGGAGGATGTGGCGTTTGGCTTATTTCCGGTGATCGGCGCGTTCTTTTCCGGATATAGGGGTTGAGGTGGGAACGCCACTGGGAAAGCTGGTTGAAACTTTGACCGGCTCCAGATTTCTGGCAATTCTCCTTCCCACTTCAGACCCAGGCGCTCAGGTCAGATCTGCTCATTGAGCACCACTTATCTTCCAAACCCTCACCGATCACTGAAACGCTTCTACTTCAGCTTTTCATCCTAGCAGGACCGCCTCAACCACGAGGCGGAGAGTGTATTTCCTGTTGCGGGGGGTCCCAGCGTCAACACGCGAAGGACCAAAACTCCCGCAATTCTGGAAGTCCTTCCATGACTTTACAGCAACATCCTTCTCTGTGGGG
>WSUI01000101.1:0-27896 GCA_019633595.1 Tulasnella sp. UAMH 9824 | reverse complement strand
CCCAGCAGCCCACGCACGAGCGTTTACTCTTACGCGTCGTCGGTCGACAAGCACTTGGTGCTGCGGGAGCTGCACGGAAGGATAGTGAATAATACGAACGATGTGCGTGGGGACGGATTCTTCTTTGGAATTCTGCATTGCGTGGGTGTGAAAACAGACGCTGACACGCGGGCCTTTTATTTTTGGGCGCAACAGAAGTACGTCCTTCCAGGTACGTCTATTTGCCAACTTTAAAGGGTCCGCTAAAATCAACTAATGAACGACCACACATGACTTTCAGCCGATGGAGAGGAACATGGCCGTTTGGATGTTCAGCATGAAATGCTGAAGGCGGCTTTGGGTGGACTCTACGTTCGCCAGGCTGGCCCGGCTGTCCGCCGCGCGCTGACGGTCCGAAAAGACGGAGATCCCAACGCAATCTTGGACATCGGAACCGGCAGTGGCTGCTGGGTTATCGACATGGCGAAGCAATATCCTCATGCGGAAGCCGTTGGGATGGACCTGGCCCCACCGAATTTCGTTTCGTGAGTTCTAGAGCCCATCTCATCGAAGTATGGAAGGAGACCCGCGAGAACTCAAGAATACTTTTTGAAACTGCACAGACCACCGCCATCAAACACTCGATTCGAATGTGACGACGCCAATCATGGGCTGTCGCAGTATTTTCCGGAATCGTTCGACGTGGTCCATTCGCGGTGTATCACCATCGGAGTCACGGATTACCGGAGTCTGCTGGAGCACGCGTACAACGTCCTTCGACCTGGTGGAGTTCTGCTGACCGTGGACTGCGATATGCTTGCGTACAGTGAAAATCAGGAGCCTATGCCCGCGACGAACGAGGGCGATCCGGTGCGTCGCAGTTCACATCACAAGTTTAACCAGCATCTGACGTTTTGACAAACGATAGGGATTTTCGTGGATGAACCTGGTTTTAACTCTCGCGTTTCAGGCGATCATTGTGAGGTTTTCGAGACTTGAGTTGGGAACGATTTCTCATCATCTCGATGAACTTCTAGAAACGGAATCCCAAAGCCAACGCCTACCTCAATACCTCAAAGTGGATCAAAGAGATGGGAGAAAGCGACTGTCCCTGGGAAGAGTATGGAGAACGAGTTGTCTGGGTGCCGTTAGGGCCATGGACTCCAGAGCGTGCGTTGGCGAGCGATCATCGGGTTGAATATGAAAGGACTCACGTTTTGGCTTGATACGCATAGTGCAAGGAGACCGCGTGAACAGGCGAGAGTTCATCGCTGCCCAACTCATGCAAGAGGACTTTGTGAACATTGGCGCATCGCTGCGTCCCCTCCTCCTGGCTTCGGGAAACCCCGCGGAGACGGTCGACCGGTGGATCCGTGAGCAAGAGGAAGAAGTGAGAGAGACGAGAGGCAAAATCTATTTCAAGGTTAGTATTGTGCAAAAGCCTTTCGTAACGGATCAACGCTCAGTCCCCGTCTCTTCGGTCGCCCCGACACAGTGGATCTGCAATTGGGCCGTCAAAAAGAGATGAATACCACGCATGGCCTCAGGGATGCTGGCTCAACCTCCCCGTCCCCGTTATCGTTCGCTTCAGCAAGGTAATCGCAATATTCTTATGGAAGCAGGGTACGAATTCCTCTTCTCGTGTATTTCTACTTGGTGTATCACCTTTAGTAGTTGTATCGATTTATGCTCTTTCCGATATCCACGGGGTTATCCTTACGCCACCCTGGAACAACACATCCAGCACGCTTACCCTTGGTAAGCGAATGAGCATCCAGCGATCGGGTCACCGTCCGCTCGGAAATAGGGGTTGAGGTGGGAACGCCGTTGAAAGTCTGACCAAGCCTTATTTTTGATCTTGGCCCACCGCTTTGTACCCGATTCCAGTTCCCCTTTAAGATATCCTATCGCGACCCACCTTCACAGAGTATCCGAAGGCTTCCCCCAGGAGCTTTTCATTTCATTATGAGGTCTTCGAAGACCACGAGCACCGTCGAAGACGACTTCCTATCCTGGTCGCCTGTTGACCTTCTACTGTTACTTCCATAATCTCATTTGCCCCGGTAAAAATCTTCCCAGTCCTTATCGTTCTCAGATCTCTCATTCCCTCAGTCTCCCAGCCATTATGAACGAAGAAACGGCATCTCAGTCAAGTGGTATGGCATCGCGTAGTGGATCGCCCTTTGATGAGACGGACTATTCAGTCGCAGCCCCGAGCAGTCCACGGACGAGCGTGTATTCTTACGCCTCATCAGTCGATAAGCATCTGATATTGAGGGAACTACATGGGCGAATAGTGAATAATACAAATGATGTGAGTGCTAAACTTTTTTTGTTGCAGGTGTGTGGAAATCGTGACGCACATGCTGACGTTCCTTGTTGGCGAGCTAGAAATACGTTCTTCCAGGTACAGCCCGACGCGTATTCATACTACTGCCTGGTGCTAACAAAGAGGACCTTTCACGAAGCCGACGGAGAGGAGCATGGCCGGCTGGATGTACAACACGAAATGTTGAAAGCGGCTCTCGGAGGACTTTACGTTCGCCAAGCTGGATCTGCCGTCCGCCGTGCCCTGGCGTTCCGAAGAAACGGAGACCCCAACGCCATATTAGACATTGGAACTGGGAGTGGCTGCTGGATTATTGATATGGCGAAACAATACCCTCACGCGGAGGCTGTTGGTATGGATCTGGTCCCGCCAAATTTTGTTTTGTGAGTTCTTGGCTCTTGGCCGTTGTGAGACAATCGCGAGCTCACGCATGCTTCGGATCGCTTAGACCTCCTCCGGATAACACTCGCTTCGAGTGCGACGACGCCAATCACGGATTATCACAATATTTCCCCGAGTCATTCGATGTTGTGCATTCTCGATGCATTACCATGGGGATTACTGACTATCGGGGTCTCTTAAGAGAGGCATACAACGTCCTTCGCCCAGGTGGAGTGTTACTTACCGTGGACTGTGACATGATTGTATATAATGAGAATCAGGAGACCTTTCCTGATGCGAACGAGGGTGAACCGGTGCGTTGTGGTTTGCTATCGCCCTGGTGACCGGACTATTAAATTGTGCAAATTCGGTAGGGATTCTCGTGGATGAATTTTGTGATTAATACGGGAGTGGAAGCTATTTTGGTAAAGCCAAAGCAACGGTGAATTGTACAAGATTCTAACTATCTTCCAAAAACTCTAGAGACGGAGCCCGGGCGCAAAAGCATACCTCGACACTTCAAAATGGATCAAAGAGATGGGTGAAACTGACTGCCCATGGGACGAGCGTGGCGAAAGAGTGGTCTGGGTACCACTTGGGCCATGGACCAAAGAACGTGCGTTGAGTAAATGCTTAATTTCTAATGTCAATTTGAGTGCTGACTCTGTTTCACCCTTCCCGGTCGAATAGTGGAAGGAGACCGTGTCAATCGACGAGAATTTATAGCTGCACAACTCATCCAGGAGGACTTTGCGGGTATCGGTAGAACTTTGCGGCCTGTTCTAGTGGCTTCTGGGAACCCAGAGGAAACGGTCGATCGGTGGATTCGTGAACAGGAGGCGGAGGTGAGGGAGATGAAAGTCAAAATATACATGAAGGTCAGTAACATCGTGTCCCTTCATCCGTTGCGCTATGCACTCACCTGAGATTCCTCCTTCCCTGGCTTGCAGTGGATATGCACCTGGGCCGTGAAGAAGAGACCTCCGTCCACGCCGACGAGCCAGGAGCCGGAGCTTCCCCCATCAGTTCAGCGACCATTACCCTAATTCCACCATAAGCTGAATTTAGACTCGGCATGCACTCTTCCGTCTTATTCGGGCTGATCACGGACAAGTGTAATACACGATGACATTTGTTTCGCGCTTTACCGAAGCTCCTTGAGGCAGACCTCAGTCTCGAACGCCTATGTCGCTTGATGTCGAACGAGATTCTAGTTGCCCGCGTTCGATTTAATTTTCTTAAGCTTTCATATCCATCTGTGAAATTACAGACGACGGTGAGGAATTTAGGCTCGTTGGGCCTATGAAATCCAGCCGACAAGATAAGCCCCCCACCGGCAAGACAGTGCACACCCGGCGGTTGGAATATTAATAGACGTTTGTTTTAATTGCTAATCATGAGGTTGCCTGTTACTTACTTCTTTGTGCCTTCGGCTCTCACAATGAAGTTGTCCCAGCGGATAGGCAGAGTGCGGTGATCACGCCGTTAGAGACCCAACCGGCTCTACTCTTTTTCCATCCCTGCGCAACTTCACTTCCGCAATTACATGCCACCTCGACGGAAGGTTTTCATTCTAGTTAATCCACGGAAATGTTTTTGCCGAACTAGTTGGGTACTTGGTATGGTACCTGAACACCCCGTGCCTCGGCAGAGAAACAGAATTTCAAAACGATGTCTCGGGCAGGTCCGTCTTTGGAGGCGGGCCCGAGAGCTGAGTCTTAAGTTAAGGTGTTTTATAAATACTACCTGAGGGGCCAGAATTTTCGAGCGCCGACACCCTACCCCCAGAAGCCTTGCTGTTAAAGCTTGGGCGACGGTCGACTACCAATCCTGCCCATCACGTCACCTCAATCCGGGCCACTATTTATAAGACATGAACATGACGATGAATCAGGTGGTCTAGTGTCAGACGGCGAAGCGCATCTCCGTGTTGCGGGAGTGCCTCGACCCAGTAGCCCGGCGACAAGCGAATATTCCTTCGCTTCCTCGGTCGACAGGCACTTAATTCTCAGAGAGCTCTATGGAAGGATGATTAATAATACCCACGAGGTATGTTACATTTTTTATGCGTGGCAGGGCCTAGACTAACCTGTCTGCAACGTTCTTAGGAGTATATGATTCCAGGTAATTGAACGTGGTCTGACATAATAACAGCCCGTAGAAATAAGACTCCCATTTTTCTAGTCGATCGGAAGGAACATGGGCGTTTGGGAATCCAACACGAGATGCTGAAAGTCGCATTGGGAGGACTCTATATTCGCCAAGCTGCGCCTGCGGTCCGCCGTGCGCTCGCCCGTCGCGATGACGGAGATTTCAACTCGATTCTCGACATTGGATGCGGGAGCGGCTGCTGGGTCATCGACATGGCCAAACAATATCCCCACGCTGAGGTGATAGGCATGGATTTGACACCACCAAACCTTAGCACGTGAGTGATTGCCTCTTCTTGAAGCGACGGGCGATCTCAAAGTCCTTGAAATCACTTAGACCTGTCCAAGAAAATGTTCGCTTTGAGTGTGATGATGCCAATCATGGGCTGTCCCAGTACTTTGCTGAGTCGCAGGACGTTGTGCATATCCGGTGTATCTCCATAGGCATCAAAGACTACCGCGGGTTATTGGAGCATGCATACAACGTCCTCCGCCCTGGAGGTGTTTGTTAACAGTAGATTGTGATATGTGGGCGTACGGCGAGAATCAGGAGCGTATCACTGCCCTAAGAGAGGGAGAACCGGTAGGTTGCATCTGCAGCTAAGGGGGCGGCTCCCTGCCTAACGTCCAATTCGGGCCACTACGCTGGGATTCTCTTGGATGGACCTATTGTTTGTGAACGTATTCCGGGGAATTACTGTACGTGCAAGTCATTCCAAACTGCAAGATCCGCTGACAGCTTTTGCAACGCGCTTAGAGCTTTAGCCCCAATGCTGACGCATACGTCAACACGCACCGATGGATCCGAGAGATGGGAGACAACGGTAGCCCTTGGGAAGAATATGGTGAACGAGCTGTCTGGGTACCTTTAGGACCTTGGCCAAAAGAGTGTACGTCGAAAAAACCTTTCTCAAAATGCTGTTCGCCGCTGATCACGTCGGGGCTAATTTCGTCATGGCTATAGTGCAAGGAGAGGGAGCAAGCAGACGCGAGTTTATGGCCGCCAGGCTCATGCAGAGGACTTTTCAGCACATCGGTGCTACACTGCGTCCCATTCTTCTTGCATCTGGGAACTCCGAGGAAACTATCGACCTATGGATTCGCGAGCAGGAGGCTGAGGTGCGAGCAATGAGGGCGAAATTGTACTTTAAGGTTAGTAACAAACTAAAGCATTATCGTTGCATTGAGGTCCTCATTTATATTTCCGGGACAGTGAATTTGCACTTGGGCCGTAAAGAAAAGGGATTAAATGATATCATCTCAGCAAAACAATGAAGAGGTCCCCTCTGCACTGTGAGAGCTAGAACCGAGCATCTTACACACTGTGAAAGCTGTGCTATCGGGTCACTTTGTGCGATAAGATTGGTATACTCGAACCGGCAGATCCGTGTGTCGCAGATTATCTGAAGCCGTCAAATAGCAATCTACCTATTCCTTTCTTGGCGTCTTTCCGAACCCTGACGATCTTTACCCAACCTCCATCGTGTCTGGTGACAAGTTCGGGTATTCGACGAAACGAACCGTGTGCCAAGAAACGGCTTTCTACTCCCAATCTCTCCACGGCTACGTACCTAACGAAGAACCCGACGTCAAGTGCAGCCCCTATAAATCAGGCGAGGGAAGCGTTAGGCTAGTTTCCCTGACAAGGTTGCCGTTGGCCGGAAATAGGGGTTGAGGTGGGAACGCTATTGGAACGTTGACCGGACATCTTTGTTATACTTGGCCAACTGCCCAGAAGACCGCTATCGCCCACCTCACTCACCACCAATCGGGTCTGGGGTTCTCAGAGATCCTTTCATTCGATTTTGGAGATCTCCACCACGATGTGGAGGGGCCTTCCCTATCATGATAGTCGTGGGCTACCTCTGCCGTAATCCAACGGGCACAAAAAATCTCTCATATTCTTCGTCAAGTTCAGCTCTCTCACTTTCACTCTCCTCTCAGCCACCATGGACGAAGAAACAGCATCTCAGTCAAGCGATATGGCCTCGCGCAGTGAGTCGCCGTACGGTGCCACTGAGGGCTCGGTCGTAGCACCCAGTAGTCCTCGAACGAGCGTATATTCCTACGCCTCATCGGTCGACAAGCATTGGATTTTAAGGGAGCTACACGGAAGAATAGTAAATAATACGAATGATGTATGTGCTTCCCTCTTGTTGGCTTGGGGCTGAAAAGCTGACATTTACCTTGCTGGGCCCACAAGAAATACATACTTCCAGGTACCTTTGGCCCATCTCGATAACGCCGCCTCTGGCTAATCAAATTTCCAAATAGCCGACGGGGAAGAGCATGGCCGACTGGACGTACAGCATGAAATGCTGAAAGCGGCTCTGGGAGGACTTTATATGCGTCAAGCGGCCCCCGCAGTCCGCCGCGCTCTAGCGATCCGAAAAGACGGAGATCCTAACGCAATATTAGACATTGGCACTGGGAGTGGCTGTTGGGTCATCGATATGGCAGAGCAATACCCTCACGCGGAGGCCGTTGGGATGGATATAGTCCCTCCAAATTTCGTTTCGTGAGTATTGGGCTCGTTCAGCAAAGCGGTAACTCAATAATCCTCTGCTATCTTTAGACCTCCTCCAGCCAACACTCGTTTCGAATGCGACGACGCCAATCAAGGGTTATCACAATATTTTCCAGAATCGTTCGATGTTGTGCACTCCCGCTGTATCACCATAGGAATTACCGACTATCGGAGCCTTCTTGAACATGCCTACAACGTTCTTCGGCCAGGCGGAGTCCTGCTCACCGTGGACTGCGATATGATTGTATATAACGAGAACCAGGAGCCTTTTCCCTCCGCAAACGAAGGTGAACCGGTGCGTTAGATTTGCTATTGCAAGGTCCCCCTCCTTATTTCATGGTCCAAACCATAGGGGTTTTCGTGGATGAACTTGGTAATAACCGTTGGAACTCAAGCTATTCTAGTAAGAATAAAAGAGTATCGTTTGGACACATTTCTGATCATATTGTCAAATACCTAGAGTCGGAATCCTGGTGCAAAAGCATACCTTAACACTTCAAGGTGGATCAAGGAGATGGAAGAGAACGGCTGTCCATGGGATGAGTCTGGAGAACGGGTGGTCTGGGTACCACTTGGACCATGGACCAAAGAACGTGTGTCCAACGAATCCCTCGTCTCCGTGCATAGTACTCACCGCTTGGATATGGTGTTCTGTAACGATAGTGCAGGAAGATCGAGTCAACCGGCGGGAGTTTATCGCTGCACAACTCATGAAAGAGGACTTTGCGGGTATCGGCGGATCGTTACGGCCTCTCCTCGTGGCCTCTGGGAACTCGGAGGAAGACGTTGATCGGTGGGTCCGGGAGCAGGAGGCAGAGGTGAGGGAGATGAAGGTCAAGACATACATCAAGGTATCAATTTCGTATCTTCGCATTTTTACCACGAATACTGAAAAATGCCCCTCTTTTTGAGGGTCACAGTGGATTTGCAACTGGGCTGTAAAGAAGCGATCTCCGACCACCCCGACAATTGAAAACCCGGAGCCGGAACTCCCATCATCAGCAGTACCCTAAGGTTCTCTCAACCTGGAACCCAACTCTATCTGTATATACCTTCATCTGGGCTTGTGGTTCGGGACAGTGATCTTGCACTTGAGCCCTGAAGAAGGACTAAGCGATCCAAGCAACACAGCGATGAGATTCTCCCTCCGTAATGAGAGTTGGAACGCAGCATCTTACACTCTATGAATGCTTTTCTCTCAGTGAATAGAATTGATATACTTGAACCGACAGATTCACGCATCGTGCATTCCCTGGAGTAGCCATACGGCCATGTAGCGCTCGGGTCATGCCTCGTGATTCTCTCTAATTGCTGTCGACAGAATTAGCAACGTGCCGAGAGAAAGCCGTAGCTTCATAGATTTTATACTTTCCGTATCATATGAAGGATGGAGGCGAAGCGGCGAAGGTGGCGTAAGGATGAGCAAGTCGCCGTTTCCGGAATAGGGGTTGAGGTGAGAACGCCGTTCCAACTTTGGCCATCCCCATTGGAAGGCGCTATCGTCCATTTCATTTGGGTCCAGGGCTCTCGGAAGCCTTCCATCCCATTTCGGAGACCTCGACCATCAGACAGGGATACCTTGCCTATCATGGTAGTCTCCGGGGCCGCAGCTGCCGTAATCCTACTACCTCAGAAAAGCTCTCGTATTCTTCATCAATTTCTGCGTTCTCACCCGATTTCTCCTCACAATCATCATGGACGGTGAAACCGCATCCCAATCAAGCGCCTCACGCAGTGAGTCACCCTATGGTGATACTGAGGGCTCGATCGTAGCACCCAGTAGTCCACGGACGAGTGTTTATTCCTTCGCCTCATCAGTCGATAAGCATTTGATCCTGAGGGAGCTACACGGGCGAATAGTGAATAATACGAATGATGTACGTTGCTGCGCTCTTGCTCCCTCTAGCCTGTTGAAGCTGAGCTTTCCCTTGCTTCTACACTAGAACTACGTACTCCCAGGTACCCTTGGTGCATATTAATACCGCTCGCCATAGCTGACGAAATTACCCTCTCACATAGCTGACGGAGAGGAACATGGTCGTCTGGATGTACAGCACGAGATGCTAAAAGCGGCTCTGGGAGGGCTCTATGTTCGCCAAGCTGCCCCTGCCGTCCGCCGCGCGCTGGCGATCCGAAAGGACGGAGATTCTAACGCAATTCTGGACATTGGGACTGGAAGTGGCTGCTGGGTCATCGATATGGCAAAGCAATACCCTCACGCGGAGGCCGTTGGGATGGATCTCGCCCCTCCCAATTTCGTTTCGTGAGTTCCCAGTCCTTCATCTCACCGAGAACTAGACCGTTTTAATGGTGCTTTGAATTTCTTTTTAGCCCTCCTCCAGCCAACACCCGGTTCGAATGCGACGATGCCAATCATGGGTTAACGCAATATTTTCCAGAATCGTTCGACATTGTGCACTGCCGCTGTATCACTATAGGAATTACCGACTATCGGAGTCTTCTAGAGCAAGCCTACAGCGTTCTCCGGCCAGGGGGTGTTCTGCTCACTGTAGACTGTGACATGCTCCTATATACTGAGAATCAGGAGCCATTTCCCCCTGCGCAAGAGGGTGAACCGGTACTTACATTTCCTATTGCCAAGTTGGCCCACGTACTGACCGGTTCAAACCGATAGGGATTCTCATGGTTGAACTTCGTAACAGGCAGCGGAGTCCAAGCCCTTGCGGTAAGCTTGGGGGTTCGGGTCGAATACGTCACTGATTATATTATCAAAACACCCTAGAATCGAAACCCAGGTGCGAAGGCTTTCCAAAACACTTCAAATTGGATCAAAGAGATGGGAGAGAATGGCTGTCCGTGGGAGGAGTCTGGCGAACGAGCCGTCTGGATACCACTTGGTCCATGGACCGAGGAACGTGCGTTTACCCCTGCTCTCTTTTCGATGTGTTGTATTTGCCCACCGCCTGCGATATCCTTATTATCTCCGATCATAGTGCAGGGAGATCGCGTCAAGCGAAGCGAGTTTATCGCTGCGAAACTCATGCAAGAGGACTTTACGAGTATCGGTGCATCGTTGCGACCTATACTCGTGGCTTCTGGGAACTCGGAGGAAGAGGTTGACCGCTGGCTTCGGGAACAAGTGGCAGAGGTGAGGGAGATGAGGGTCAAGACATATGTCAAGGTTAGTAAATCTCCTGCCTGCGCTCGTTACCTCAACGCTTAAATAACGTTCTTCCTTTCGTGGCGCGCAGTGGATATGCAATTGGGCTGTAAAGAAGCGATCTCCGACCACCCCGATAAGGGAGAGTGATGAGCTAGAACTCCCATCATCAGTAGCACCCTAAGATCCTCATCAGCAGAAGTCCAACACCGCGTATACATATTGCCCTTGTATTCGGGCTGGTACCCTCCTAGAAATGGGAGCACATGTATGATTGGCTTTTGTTGCAGTATCGAAGGGGGTTTGGTGGGTCCGGACAATGGATGCCGTTAGAAAGGACTCGCTCACCGTTACACCCTCTAAAAGCTGTTCTACCGGTGAATAAAAGTGGGTATACTTGAACTAACAGATTAATGCAACGTAGCCATCGGCCTATGCGTTACTTGCGGTTCTCGATCTCTCAGATTGGTGGTCGACGAATTAGTAATGTGCCAAGGGAAAACTGTCTACCTCCACAGGTCTCATGCCTTTCGTATTTGATGAAGGGCGGACGCGAAGGAGGCTTTAAGGCTGATCGGAGCAAGTCGCCGTCTCCGGAGATCGGTATTGAGGTGGGAACGCCGTTCTAGCTTGGACCGGTGTCTTCGTCTTTGTGCTAGGCCAACCTCCACTTCGCCTTTCACTTCTTGCACCCAGAGTTTTCGGCAAGCCTCTCATTCCATACTGAAGACCTCGTCCACGGGATGAGTGGGCCTTCCTATCACTATGATTCTGGGGCCACAGCTGCCGCAACTAAACTTCCCTAAAAAACCTCGAGGCCTCTCTCGGTCGCCGTCAAATTCGCCCCTCGTACCCACCGGCACCTCTCAGCCATCATGGAGGAAGAAACAGCATCTCAGCCCGGCCATCTGGTCTCGGGTAGTGAGTCGCCGTATGGTACTACTGAGGGTTCGGTCACAGCACCCAGTAGTACTCGGACGAGTATTTATTCGTTCGCCTCATCAGTCGAGAAGCATATGATTCTGAGAGAGCTACACGGAAGAATAGTTAATAATACGAACGATGTACGTGCCACGCTTTTGTTTGTTGCCGTGAATCACGAAAGTTGATGTTTTCCTTGTCTGAAACCCCCAGAACTACGTACTTCCAGGTGATTTTGGTGCGTCATGGTACCACCGCCTACGGCGTTGACAAGTCGCCTTTCTGTATAGCGGATTGGGAAGAGCATGGCCGTCTAGACGTGCAGCACGAGGCGCTGAAGGCGGCTCTGGGAGGGCTCTACATTCGCCAAGCCGCACCCGCCGTTCGCATCGCGCTCGCAATCCGAAAGGATGGAGATCCTAACTCAATACTTGACATTGGCACTGGGAGCGGTTGCTGGGTTATTGATATGGCAAAGCAATACCCTCACGCGGAAGCCGTTGGGATGGATCTAGTCCCCCCAAATTTCAACTCGTATGTTACTCAGTTCTTCAACCCATCAGAAAAGCGAGAGCTCAATAATGCTTTACGTCTCTTAGCCCTCCTCCAGCAAATACCCGGTTCGAGTGCGATGACGCCAATCTTGGGTTGACGCAATATTTTCCAGAATCGTTTGACGTCGTGCACTGCCGCTGTATCACAATAGGAATTACCGATTATCGGACTCTTTTAAGACGCGCGTACGACCTGCTTCGGCCGGGCGGAGTTCTACTTACTGTAGACTGCGACATGCTCGTATTTAACGAGAACCAGCAGCCTTTTCCCCCTGCGCAAGAGGGTGAATCGGTGCGTTACACTCCCTCCAACCCAGTTAACCGACTTATCACATGGTGCAAATCCGTAGGGATTCTCGCGGATGAACTTCATGATAAACCTCGGAATTCAAGCCATCATGGTAAGAGCGGAGGTTCAGTTGGATGTATTTTTTTTTGACATCATCACCCTTCGAGCTAGAAACGAAATCCGGGCGCAGATGCATTCCTCAACACTTCGAGGTGGATTCAAGAAATGAGAAAGGGCGGCTGTGCCTGGGACGAGTCTGGCGAAGAGGTCGTTTGGACACCCTGTGGGCCATGGACCGAGGAACGTGCGTTGAACAAATGCCTCGTTCTAATGGACGTTAGAGCGCTCACTGCCCCGGATGCTGGGTCCCGCAATCACAGTTCAGGGAGACCGCGTCAGCCGGCGGGAGTTTATCGCTGCACAGCTGATACAAGAAGACTTTGCGGGTATCGGTGGAACTTTGCGACCAGTCCTCGTTGCTTCTGGGAACTCGGAGGAAAAAGTGGACCGCTGGATTCAGGAACAGGAGACAGAGGTGAAGGAGATGAAGGTCAAGACATACATCAAGGTCAATGAATTTTCGTGCCTTTTCATCCGTTTGCCGTGAAAAGCTGAAATAATCACTTTCATGGGCTTGCAGTGGATTTGCAACTGGGCTGTAAAGAAGCGATCTCCGACAAGTGAGAAACAGCAGCCGGAGCTCCCACCATCAGCAATCGATACGACGTACCTCTCCTAGCGACAACGTTGATATCAACCATACACCATATATTCATACACCATATAAATCATAATGTATACCAAATCACACAAGCAGAATTGTCGAGCGAGCTACTTATGAATAAGGATATCCGAAAGAACTTTCTCAGTAAAGCTACAAACGTGCCTTCCGGATCTCCAGCAGACCCAGAGTCCGCTCAATCTCAGTAATGGCGCGTCTCCATTCTAGTTGGTTGTGGTATAAGAGCGATCCAGATCGTCCTCGGAACTGAAGTGCTCCTGGTGCCATCTCCGTGTATGTTCAACCCTGCGTCGATAGTTGTCGTACTCTTCATCGGCGGCACGCGGGGCGGGTCCCATCTGCTCATCTCTGGGACGAAGTGCGCTTCCTCCATTGAATCCCGAATTCTGAGGTTGCACGTTAAATGGGTGTTGTGCGAAGATGGATACGATGCTGAAGCCTGGGATAGGCTCGACGTCCATGGCCATGTCGGGATCGTTATATCGTTCCTCCCCCGTGACACTGTATACGATTTCTTCGGCATTGCTAGCGTCGTTGACCGCCTGATTCACGTCCAATTCATCACCAGTCCTCATCCACGCGGACTTCATCCGCATCTCTTCGACGTGAGAGGAGCCCAGCGGTACTACGTTGGGCTCTCCGGTTTTCTCGTCGTACGCCACGAATGCTCTGCGTGCTACCGTACGAGACCTCGTAAGGCGGTTGAAGGGGGAGGAGGGCCGAGATGCTTGATCAAGCAGGCGAGCGATCCTTGAAGGAGGAATGGGATTGTGGTCTGAAGTGGGCTGGGGGTTGTCGGGACGTTTGAGGTGGGTAGAGGTAGGAGATTCGGAATGAATAGCACAGTCGGCCCAATATACAATGCCTCGGAACATGTCATCCCGAGTATTGGCAGCCGGAGCCGAAACGAGAGTTTTCCAATCTGTGCAAGTGGCGCGTTAGTGGATGGACAAGTCACGGGGAGTGTCTGAGTGGTACTGACCTCGAGCCAAGACACCGAGTAAGCATCTGTTCCAACTGGTGGTCGTCAACGCCCACCATCCTACACCTAAATCTCGACACTTTTCGAAAACAGATGCCCACAACTCGTCCGCAAACGTCCAATCCTTGCCCAAGGACAAAAATTGGTTGGCCTCGGGTCGATGGCGGTGGGGCGCCTTGTTTGCTATGCATGAGTCCCACCAAGACTCGATTGGGTGATCATCCGTGGAAACCGAGACCAAGTTGAAGCTTGGAACTTCATCGAGGAAGAACGTTGTGAAGTGAATGCCGGCTTCAGAATGATGGGCGGTTCTGGCAGAGGAGCTAGGAGAGAGAGTTTTAAAGAGTGCGAGGAGAATTTGGGACAAGCCCAAGTCGTTGACATCGATTTTCGGCAGAGGCGTGCTCGCGTAGTCTGCGTAACGAGAATGAGGTGAGATGACAAGAAGTAGGGGCGTTCGAGCCGACATACAGCTGGTGAGCCTTGCTGCAAAGTCCTCCCGGGACATTTGTTCAACGCGAAACAGGCTCCAAGACTTGGCCGGCCGAAGGCTGGATGTACTTATAGAAGAAGAGGATCGAATTGATCGGGAAGGCGACGCGTTAGGAGACGAGATCATAATGATGGCTGGCTTGTGTGGTTTTTGCGTGTATGATAAGTCTCGAGGAGGGCTTGAAGACGGCTTGACGAAGGCGGAGACTTGGCTCGCGTTCACTTGTTCCCTGCTTTACTTGCTATTCGGGGCGGGAAACACCTGGAGATATCTCCCGCAATGTTATACTTGAGGGATTTGTCCTGGGCCGAAAGGGGTCTGGCTTCAGCCTCGCATCAACCCCGCCAAGATGTGCAAAATAGTTTTTAGTTGTCCCATGGCGGAGAAATGTGTGTTTTAAGTTTGGCGACGATCGTTTGTTCTGGAAAGGATAAAGAGAGGCGAAGTCTTGCAGGCGCGTGCTTGGGGCTTGTCCCCAAGCGCTTCGCCTGCTAGGGAGTGAGTTTGTCCTGTGTCCTGAGATCGACTTGATCCTGTCTGGGGTCTGTTTGGGTATGGATGCTTCAGGGCAACCTAGGCAAAGATGGCCATGCGCCAAAGTTCAAGGACTGCGGCTCTGAGTAATGCGGAAGTAAAGGTTAGACACAGTCAGAAAACGTGGCAAACGGTGGTCTTTGAGGGCAACATACAATGTTGAACTGGGTCACGAGGTCGCCACCTCGACGTCCAAGTTGATAGCCCACTACACGCCGCCTCAAATGTATCTAATGGCAGAGCTAGACCATAGCCAAGTGCTGACATGGGGTAAATACTTGGGTAGAGGAAAAATGCTACGATCCGGGAGAAGATTCGAGGCACGCCATTTCATGATCAACTGAATAGTGCTCGTGTTATTTGATGCCAGTAATTTAATGATCTACCTAGGTAAAGCGGGTCCACTGGTGTCCGTTACGTATCAGTTCCGAGAAAAAAGCTGTGTTGCGCGAATTACTACATGAACCACTTACCTGCACTGCATCTGGGGCTCGTACCGTCAGAATCAGTAGTGAAAAGAGCCGATATGGCGAGGCGATAGGTTTGCTGCTCCATGTTGTGCCTCGTTCTGCTTCTGACCGTGAAGGGATGGAAGTTCGACTACAGTAAGATCCAACCGTGGTAACCTGCGCGGATCCTTTTCCGGTCATCCACACTCATCTCCGTCTGCTATATCCATGGCATCCCAACTCAAAAGAGCAAGTGGAGGGCGCCCAAAGCCACTGCGCTTTAGTCGTGATTCCGAAAGGGGGTCAAGAACCTCTCTTAGTCAACCCATTGGTGGTCCCATCGCTGAGCAGCCAGAAGCTGAGACCCCCCGGCCGCAGGACTCGACCTTCCGCCAGAGCTATCAACTTAGGGATGATGGTCCGTCCCCTTTGCCAGAGGAAGGAATAGCTGGTACCCGTAGTAGGACGGTTCCCTTGCACCAGCCAACAGCTGTTCAGCAAGAATCTCAAGATAGCCCTTCAGCACGTCCCAGCTTCTTACCCCAACGTACGGGGTCGTCGACATCAGACCAATATTACACCACGTCTCCTGAACGACAAATGTCACCCCAACCTTTCCATTCGCCCCCATATCGCGAATCCCCTTTACCAAGCCAGGCTCCTAGCAGACAGGGCACGACTGACTTCTCTGCTGAAGTGGTTCCTCGACCGTGGGCTGCTGCAACACAACCTGAATCACCTTCTCAAAGCCGATGGGATCAACTCCGAAATGCTGTTGGCTCGATAACCGCCAACACATCAGAACCCCCGGAATCACCTCGATCTTCCCGTCCTCCCCTCTCTTCCCGTGGATCTGTATCCTCTTTCACATCTTCGTCATACACTCACGTGCAAGCTCCATCAACTCCTGCTCCCTCCACCAAAACACCCCGAACAGGACGATTCGGATTCCGGCAAGTTGTGGATCAAGCGACGACCCAAGTCAGCTTGAACGCCACCGCCAGGTTCGAGAATGACCTTCGGCGAGCCTGCTGGGATGCGCGATACGGTGATGGGGCCTCTGGATCGGCTCATTCAAATGACCCACGAGGCGATGTCTACTCTCAGCCTCTTGCCACTGGCATTGGTTCTTCATTCAGCCTTCCACTTACTGCTGCCTCAAGTGCCATTTTTGGAGACAGAGCAAAGCGACCGACAAACATATCAGGCACACCACCGCCGTCGTATAGTCTCAGACCTCTACAACAAGCCTTGCTTGCCCATGCTCCCCTTACAACGGCGTCAACCGGCCCTTCCCAAATGAGGTTACCGATGGAGGATGAGGTACTATCAGTCCTCCTGGTGCCATTTCTAGACAGCAGCGGGAGCAATGAAGCGGATAACGAACAATGGTTAGCTACGGAGATATTTGAGATGATTACTAAGACATGGAGGAGCCCCTCTCCAGAGGTATGTGCGCAAAACTTCGCTAAGGGGGGTGAAATTGACTTGATGTTATGCTATAGACGGAGCTTGAACGTTGGCTTTGGTGCACCAAAGCTGTTAGTTCCACGGCTGCACTTCCGGTTCGCCGCCGCATCCTCGTCATTCTCTCCGGAGTTCTCTTCACCCCAGCCGAGAGGAGCTTCCCTGCACGCTCCCCGCTTGTATTGCAGACCCTCGTCCGATCAGTTATCATGCTTCCCCGAACTTTAAGCGCCGAAGACCAAGCAGAGCACCGCTTGATGCACGACATGGTCATTCGCATCTGGAGAGGGGACTGCGGGAAGCTCACCGCAAAGGACTTGACAGACGAATATGGAGTTCTGTGCGCGGCGTCCGACGAAGATAACGAGCCAGAGTTGCGCGCACTCGTAATGGTCGAAGGAGTAGTGCGGTGTCTGCAAGTTGGAACGGAGTCGGCGAGGAGATGGGCTTTGCATCGTTTAGAGGTAGGCTTGTCACACCAGCCACGCGGAACACCAGTTTACAGTCCATTTTGCAGAATTATTGGCAAGAGGAGTCCGAAGAATCTTTAGCACACACCATGTCGTCAATGGAAATTCACATTAGACTTCGCAAGCTCACCACATTTTCCCGACTGGCATTGCTATTAACCAGGTCATTCGAGGAGTTGGACAACCCTTTGGCTTCTCGTGAGGATGCTGCAACGATCATCCGAATCGTTGAAACACGCGTCCTCCCCGAACTGGCTGCTATCAGCCTAGACATTACAGAGGCAGCAACGGCTCGAAAATTCCTCGCGCGACTCGTTCTCGATGCCCTTTGTTTGGGAGGCTCCAAGGTCACAGCACGTGTTGGGGAGCTATTAGTGGAGTGGTGGGCGGATACCAAAAGATGGAGGCCCATCTTAGAGAAGGAGATCATTGAAAATGTGGGCAATTCCATTCTTCAAGTTATGTAAAGTGGTTAACGTTCGTTAACAGCTTGGCCCCGAGGTCGAATGGCCTTTAACAACCCGCTTGATGGCAGCGCTAGGCAAAGAACTCCACCCCGATATTCGCCAAACCTTCGTTACGTTTTCACTTCCCTACTTCTTCGAGGTCAGTTTCCTGTTCACAAACTGGCCAATAAACTAACAGATTTCCTGGTCTAGCGTCTGACTGATGATCCTCCCCCGTCATCCTCTGCATTAACGACGTTGCTATCGACTCTTGCGGAGACATATCCCACTTTGTTCTACCGACCGCTGTTTGTGTGCGCGGCATCAACGAAGGATGTTACTGTTGTCACGCACCTCCGGGTGCTGGGCGCGCTCTCGAGACATCTGCCATCGTTTTGGACAGCAAATGACGAGATGATTGCCGTAGCGTTAATGAGCGACCCAGGAAACAGTTTCCTCAAGGGGAAGGGGAAGGACGAACTACTGCCGTCCTGGGGGAAGCCCCGTTTGGGACAATGCGTCGTCATTCTTGAATTGATTGCTCACGTGCAGAAACTAATTTCGGAGAAGAAAGACCCCACAGCGGTAAGCTTCCTAGCGCTACGAAAAGCATACCCAGCTCTAATTCTCGAGTCCAGCCTTACGAAAATTCAAAAGAGCCTGTTGTGCGTTTCATGGGCGCGTTGGAAGCTAGGCTAGCCATTATGATGGATGCCCGGGTAAGTCCTCGTGCCGAACCAGGAACCCATTCTTGCAATTGACTGTTATGTTCAGGAAGCTACTAGCTTATTGCCCGTTTCCCATCGAATTCTTCTTACTTGGCTACTTTCTGAGATGCGACTCTTTACGCGCTCACTCAAATCGTAAGTCGAGACAAGCTTGTGAGGTTCGATCTCTGAAAAATGCCTCATAGGGCGCCCTGGTTGGCCCGGGTGATATCTTGGACGACGCAAGCCTACGTCGGAGCTCCTCTAGTTTTTGGAGAGATTGAGGCTGTCGAGGGAATCGAGCGGGAGAGCTCAGTGGTTGATAATGCCGTTCTTGAGGAGTGGGATTCAACTAGAAAGGCTATACTCGCAATCTATACCGACTCGTCCAACAGAAGCCGGCCTATCAGCGCCAAGGTATTTTCTTCTCGGAAGCTCTCTTGGATCATGCCAACGCAATTATCTTCTATAGAGGCAAAGCCAATACCGGGTGTCCTTCCTTCTAGCTGGTGCCTCTACCAGCACTCCAGCTGTTGATAACACTCAATATTCTGATCGCACGAAGCTGGTTTCATCAGCGCCGCCAACATTGGCTGCGGCAACCTTACCTCTCCTAGTGACTCTCTGTGGGCTCCTTGGCCCGGAGGAATACGAGAAGATTGCTCGTCCCCTATGGAATGAGTACCTAGTCAGCAAGGACAGGTTCATTTTCGGTCCAGTACGTTGCTTGACAGCTTTTCGGTTACGCAGCTCACCAATCTCAACAGGCTGTTTTCTTGGTCATGCAATGTGCGGAAAAAGCATCGTCAACTCTTATCTCTATAATTCAGGCGGACTTAACGAGGTAAGTCCTTGCAGTTGATATCTCAATGCGTTGTCTGATGATCCACAGTCCCCGCACCTCTGTCCGCGCCGACGCAGTCACACTCGTTTCCAAGTTGTTTAGCTGGAGACTACAAGTCCTCTCTCAAACCTTCATCTTTGATCGATCGCGCAGGCGCCCCTTTCGTATGGCACGGAGACCGATCTCTTTCGTCGCAAGCGATGTTGGCACCGCCAGATATGTGCCTCCCGAACTTCCAGAACAGGCTCGCCTTCAATTAGGTGCCTCATTACCCCCGGAGCTTCGCGGGCGTCTTTTGGACCTCGGTTGGGCGGAAAACCGACATGAAGAGGAGCAAGAAGCTCAGCGTTGGGATCGAGCACCAATCTCTCTACTGCCGAGCACCGACCTAGAACTCCTTGGAACGAATCAATCAAAAGGATCGGCAGACTCCACCGGGGACGCTGAAGGGAGGCAGAATAAAGGGTTACTCCGCCGGAAGTCCAGCGGCGCGGGACACATATCCGGGATGAAGAAAAAAGGCATCTTCGTGCCTCCTCTCTTATCACTTATTCCCGTGATCGCAAATCTCC
Source organism: Tulasnella sp. UAMH 9824 (assembly GCA_019633595.1). NCBI lineage: Eukaryota > Fungi > Basidiomycota > Agaricomycetes > Cantharellales > Tulasnellaceae > Tulasnella > Tulasnella sp. UAMH 9824. The sequence continues at coordinate 7,939 of WSUI01000101.1, read as the reverse complement.
TGACCGATAACGACATGACCGTCAGCAGTATTGCCAACGATCTCATCCTGATGCTGATGAAAGACGATCCAGTACTTCTAGTCCGTGGTCTGATGGAGGATATGTCGGATGCAATGCAAGACCATGAACAAGCACTGAATACTCTGCGGCTTTTTGCTCATGCCCAAGAACGTCTACCACCTGGTTTCGCCCACCACGTCTTCAATCATCTTGCGGGATTGGTCCGGACGACAGCGCGGCAGTCTAGCCAAGACATCGCATTTGTTGTGGCGCGCTGCCTTCCTATCCTGGTTGATCTGGTTCCCCAAGTTTGCGAGATGTCATATCGTGAACTATGTCGGAACAAGCTCGATCCGTTGATTCTTCCAACTCTGGCCCCCATTCCGTCTGGACTAAAGCTGACCGCCCGATCTTCAATGACCCCCGGCCTCATGCAAGCTGCCATGACAAGAACAGCTCAAAACCTCATTCTATTCAATGTTATTCAGCAAAGTCCGAAGGATATAAACGCAATTCGTAAACCATATAATCAACTGGCCCAGCTCGCCGTCGAATTGGAGGACGTTCAAGATTTGCGACCCACTACAATCACCGACTATGTTCCTAAGCGAAAGCGATTGCCTTTCTCTGCTGAGGAAATGCAATTCCTTCGAATGACATCTCCTCTCGCCCGATCCTACCTACTGATGTGCACCGAAATTTTCAAATCGCTTAGTCGGCATATGAACAACCACTCCGAGCTTGGGAAGTACATGGACGGGATTAATCGTATTGTCTTGCTACGAGGGAATGACATTGGGATTGTTGCTCTTGCATTAATCGGTATGTATCCAGTCCTACCATCCAGCTTTCCAACTAGACTGACTATGATGCACAGCATACATGACGGCCAGTACTCGATTCAGGCGCATGTTCTCGTCAGAGTCCGGCTTCAGTCTCTTCATGCCGGTCCTAATCAAGGTTTACGCGGAGTCCGAAGGCGAACCAGCGATCCGACGAGCAATCGAGTACAGCATGCGGCGCTTCTATTCCCTCCACAAAGAGATCTGTGCATTTCAAACACTTGAAGCGGCGAGTCACATTCTTCATCAAAGTGATATGGAAGAAGCCGATCAGGAATGGTTTGCGGAGAATGTGTTCGAACTCGTGTCTTGCCTTAACCGGACCACCATGGCAACGGACCAAGACCTCGCTGGCATTCATGGAATGAATCAATTTCAAGAACAAGAAGCCCTAATTACCATGGTGAACGAAAAACCCGAGTTGCTTCTCCCTAATCTTACTCGAACGACGACGCAAACGTCGGTCATCCATCCCGACCTGGCGAACCTGGCCCCCATGGAAGCCTTTGAGGAAGGGACTCGCTTCGCTCTGGATGACTTCGTCCGCTTATTCCTTACGATCATACCCCATAATCCACTTATTGTCAGGGCGGAGTACTTCCTGAAACTATTACGCCTTCTGACGCCAAGTTTCTACAACGCCTCGTCGTCCGCGAGAAACGTCCTAAGAGAAGGAATCCAAGCTTTCGGACCGGCAGTTTTCGACCGGTTGCAAAGCCGTCCTAAACCTGAAAAGGAAAAGGAACCTCAGAAGGAGAAGAATCCCGAGACGACGACCAAGGCCGCTTCAAAGCCCGATCCAGTGAAAAAGGATACCCCAGAGGCACCCACTACCCGGCTGTATGCAGTCAAACCCACCTCCCCAAGTGACCAAACCGCGATGCGAAAGGAGTACATCTTCCTGTTAGTGTCTTATATGCGTTCGGGGGGACAGTTCGACCGTTGGGCGATGGGAAGGATCCTCCAGCTCGTCAAAGAGGCTCTGAAGGATGGAGCGCAGTCAATGGCGGGACCGACGTCGGAGTTTATGAACGCTTACTCGGCTTTACTACTCAAGAGAGACTCGAACATCAGTTCGAGGGCGGCGATTGCAATGCTCAAGGAGATTTCTCCGCTCTTTAAAGTCTACGGGTCCATCATCGACTTCAGCCCAGTTTTAAACAACATTATCCAAATGACCAAGGAACCGGAAATGTCGACCGACCAAGACTTCGTCCGCATGTTGGTCAAAGATTGGTGTGCCCCAGCGGCGGAGATGTGTTCCTTACTCGCCGAGGAAGGGATGCTGATGTCCGCGCCCATAAGAGAACCAACGGTGACCTTGCTGGCCGCGACGGTATCACTTCCTGAAGTTGACCCAATTGCAACCATCGAATCCCAGTCTCCTTCGTCAGGCTTCCTAGCTGGCATCGTCCTACCTCTCTGCCTCGTCCTGGAAACCTCTCAACAAGTGGCAAACCGAAGTCAATGGCAGGACGTATGGAAGCAAAGAGCTCACCAAAGGGCCTGGATCCGCTTGGTGGCTTATGCAATGTCCGTCACTGACCCTTCCATTCGTGGTTCGCAGGAGACTAAGACCAGTGGCTCGGAGAAACCACAACAAGCGGACAAAGCCAAACGTACAGACAAAGAAGTAGCAATGGCGTTCACTGTAGCGTTGCAAATCGTCAAACTCGCATCCCTTCGAGCCGAGCAAGATTTATCGACCATGCTCGCTGGAATATGGGCCCGTATTTCTATCTTCATTCAAGATTCACTGCGAGAAGGAGACGCGTCTTTCACATTGCAGCAAAGCTCAATCCAAGTCTCTCAGAACACTCCCCCAATCAGCCCAATCATAGGCCCAATCGTTTCACAAGTGCTATCGCCCTCGATTGTACCTGAACGACCGTTCTCCTTCGCACAAGCATCGTTCAACCTGGGTAGTCCGATGCCACCTACGACAACGACGACCTCAATTCGGCTGGTGGACTACCTCCTGTGGTCAACTCTGGAGCTCGTTTGTCTTCACCGATCCCCTCTCCTTCTTCAGCTGAAGTACTGGATTCAGGAAAAGATGCTCAACTTCGACGAACGCGTCCGTTCTAATATCCTCAGCAGCCCAGGTGGGCCGTCTAGCCCTGCATTCCGGCCTTCCAACAGAGAATCGCGGAGAGTTTCCTCTATATTCGCCAAGCCGCGTCGGAGCGGGAATCGTTCTGCGGGGGTGTCTCCAGAGGCCTCTCCAGCATTTGGGGCGGTAGGGGGCTCTCGGCTGTCTAGGTCACCGAGTTTGCTGAGCCTTGGTGGAGGCCTGCACCGACCAACTTCAGCGCTGGACTCGCCAACTGACCGTTACGATCGGTTCCCCAATGCGTCTCCTGTACTTGGAGCGAGCACCACTATCCCCCGCATTCGCCACCTAGGACCATCCGGACGCTCGGAAGGCCTCACCATCCCACCAAACTTCCCCGGACTAGCAGGTCGTTCCAGTTCGGCTTCACGAACTGGATCCATTGACGACCAGGTCAATGCTGGTCTTACATCTGAAAAGGTCTACAATTCAAATCTTGTGAAGACGTCACATTGGAGAGTCCGGGTGGTCCAGTCATGTATGGGATACGATCCCCTACCGATGGACTCTGAACAGGGTGAAGGTTTCGGAGGCGAGCGAGATATTCGGGCATGGACTAGGGCTCAAGCTGTGAAGGCCGTTTTGGATGAGACTCGTGCACTCTTGGCTGAGTTTGAAGAGTGGTTCAATCCGGTGAAGGTGGAAAAGGTGGAAGTCTCTCGGTCTGGCACCCTGGGACGTTCGTGAGTTCTACTGGCAGAATGGACACGAGTTAATTTACGCTCGCACGAACCTTCGACTCGTTCTGTTGCTTATGTAACTTGGAAGGGTTTTCAATATATGTGTATTGTAAAAGCCGGGGATGACCCTAATGTGTATTACCCCTCAGAGCACCGACCACTGAAATGTCTTCTTTCGACTCGAGTCCTTCATCGAGACACACAACTCCTTTGTTTAGGATACAAAGGTGGCCGTTCATTCAATGCAAATGATTGGCGTGTGCCGGTTTTGGTGTTCGGTCATACACATTGGTTGCCGTACCCAGGGTTAGCCTTGGCGGGTTGCGTCGAATTGACTCGATGCACGTGTTCCTCCCGATGACCCCAAGCAGCGCCTTCTCACCACCACCACCCCTCTACTGAAACCTACTTTACTATGGAACCGCCGATGCTGCGGGAGATCGGATTATTGCTTCATCCTATCCTATTAGGTATGAGCCTAAACGGTTCGTCAGCATGCTTCTGAGTTTTTAACCTCAGATTCTTCAGGAATTTTGGTCTTCTGCTGCATATTTATTATTAGGTGAGCACAGCAGAGTGTTCTGTGAGCATATCTAATAATAGCTTGGCGATTCTAGCTTCACTGCGCACTTCCAATCGCTCGCTGCCGGCTATGGGTTCGGGTCTCAAGTCCCGTTTTCATTCACCATAACGGTGACTTTACTCACCATCTTGGGTGCTTCGATCGAAGGATTCTCTTTATTCCTCGAAGTCACCAAGTCTCCGTTCGCAAAGGTACAGTATCCGAAACCCTAGTCTTCGCTGGGGCGTGCCTCGTCCTACTAACCGTCGAACCGACCTCGTCCTCTTCCCACTTCAGGACTTCGATACCGCGATCGCGATAGGAGAGCCCTATGTTGAAGGCGCACTGGGACTCCTTTGGCTGGCGGTCCTCATCGTGGTGGGTGCGAGGCAGAAGATGAGGTTGGCCGGAGGCTGTGTGAGTCCTTCACCATTCCAGTACAGTGAGTCAGCTATGCCGGCGACGAAATCTTTTCCCTTCGAGTCATCTAGGAATTTAGGACTTACCGAACTGTTCGAACTCAATAGCTCCCAATCCAGAAGTGTGTCACGAGTGGGGAGCATGCTTGTTCTTCGTTATCGTAGCGTGCCTCACCCTCGCCGGGTGGGTGATGATCAACCACAAAACTAATTTAAGGGTCCAATGCGGCGGGTTCATACAACAAATTTTGCAACAAAGAGCCCAAGACATCGCGGCTCGTAGGGTGGCCCGTCAAGCAGCTGCTGCACTGGAAGCACAAGCAGCACAGATGGCACAGACCACGGAAGCCCAGAAAGCACAAACAGCACAACCAGCCCCCCCCTTATCCCCTCCCCCATCATATATCGCCTATCCTCCCGCATCCGGTCCTTATAAAGAAGCGTCCGAGCATACGATAGCCTCAAAATTGCCTAGTACACGGGAGTCGTCCTTCGGGTCACCGAGCCTACCGTTTGCTGGGACCCGTAACTCCGGAGCTGTATCATCGACCAGTGAACTCGGTGTGTTGACACCACCGGCAAGCCCTCCTCCATCCACCCTTCCACCATGGGTCCGCACGTCAAGAGTAGAGGGGAGCGAAGATAGTGCAAACATATTGTCAGTGCTGACACCACCGCCGATAAGTGCGGCCACGACTTTACCGCCTGCAGCAGGGCCGCCGAATCACTCACAAGTGTAGTAAGGAGCTTCCTCAATTGTTTTCATAGTATTTATATTTAGACATTGGACATCTCGGATGTATTATTATGATTGGTTCTCTTTTGTTGTGGTTTACTGTAAAGCGACATTCCCCCTCACTCCCTTTGGTCTCTTCGAACAGGCCTCGCAATCCTCACTTTCAATGTAACAATAAGATTTCGGCCCTAAGGCCGCGGCGGCTGTTCTATATATAACTCGTGGTGACTTGTTCAGATGGTGCAAGTGATCGATCCGAAAAACCTTGTCGCTTCCTCGTGGCGGTGCCGCAAGCTTCAAATACTCCTACATACGGGACTCCGGCCGTTCTCCTGTTCCCCCAAAGGCCAATATGCGCCACATACTATACGTCATAAGTTTAGGCAAGCACTTACACTCCCAGAGATATCTACATTCGCCGCTAACCATACATGGAATGGGCAGCGATGTTACTGATGTTCCCTTGCGCCGTCCTTGGGCAAGCTCCTCCGGCTCCTAGAACAAGTTTATTGTATCACTTACTATTCTTATCGTCTCCCAGAATCACCGCCCACTTCCAATCAACGTCCGTGCGGCTTGGGCACGGCTTTCAGTCCCCATTCTCCTACACGATTACTATCGCCTGCTTCACTATTATAGCGGGTGTGGGACACTTGTCAGCTTTAGTTCTGGATCTTAATGTAGCGGTTTCGGGGGCGGTACGTCGAAAGTTGGCACATCTCCACTTTGCTCACGAATTCTTGCCTGATCCTGCCTTGCAGGTGTTCCGGAAGGACTTCGCTGAAATCCAACCTGCCATGACATTTGTGTTGACGAGCTTCTGGCTCGGGGTCGTCTTCGTCCTTGCAGTGAGAGAGAAAATGGAACTTATTGGGGGGTGTACGTACGTACCTCCAGCGGGATACGGTGCGGACATTTCTGCGAACATGTTTATTCAACTAGTCATCGTTTAAGTGCTCATCGTGCGGTACATCGGCTCTCCTTTTTTTTTATTCCAGTGTCGAACCCTCAGATCTGCATGGAGTGGTATATTGTGCTCGGTTTCGCTGTCGGAACCACGCTCGTATTCCCGGCGATGTACTATACAAACTTCAGATTAAACACCCGGGACGCGTTCGTTTCAGGAGTGTGGAGATATAGGCAGTACAGAGCAAATAAGGCAAAGCGACAAGTTGCTCCTGCACAAACGCTTGTGCGCGTGCGCGCGGCACAACTTCCACCAACAGCACCTCCTCCCTCGGGCTTGGTCCCCCAAACGGCGGCCAGCCCTCCTTCAGGGCAACAGATACAGCCTCCAGTGGTCCTTCAGTGGGGTGCCGCTCCTCCAACTTACTTGGACCTTGAGGCTACAGCGGGTGTTTCGAACGATATTCAGCGAGAAGCCTCTTCAGATCCGATGACCCCGCCAGCCAGTCCTCCACCATCGGCTCTCCCTTCGTGGGCTCGATAGCGGATTACTGAACAACAGGCCACTGTTGCAACTTCCAACTCTACTCTCGCGTCTCCGCCCATTCACAAGCAGCTAGTAATGCCCAATAAGCTTGACCGTAGCTAGTGCATTGGTCCTAATGGCCGACGCCTGTCGAAAGTCGTCGTCCATAGTTGTATCCCAGTTTCGTTATGCCAATTTTCCTTTTCTCAATTGTATCCATACTACCCCAACGTTTCCAACCATTGAAACGACCCACGAGTGAGTAGTGAGTGAAAGGCATGCTTATTCTTCGTCATCGTCGCCTGTCTACGAGGCGCATCATCGACTAGAAAGTCGGCCGGTCTATTTGCTTTACGCCCCAGCTCCCCGCCCTCTCAACCTGAGCCTGCACTTGAAGAATGAAAGGAACGAAGGTAGCACAGCGGCTTCCCACCCTGCGAGTGCGCGTGGCCGCAACTTCACTCCCTGAGGTATTAGTAGGGCCGAATGACACTAGTAAAGTGGGAGAATTCTCTTAGTATGTTCGATCGTTTGGCCATTGAGTGTTCCGACTGTACTACTACAATAGTCGAGCGGGCGTCGTCACGGTGGCGTGGGTAGCTGGATTTCGTTCTATGATCGAACATTCGCTTCGTCTTCAACCATGAGTAGAAGTGCCTGGCGCAAACCGGACCGCATCTTAAGGCAGTCGCCGTGGTTAAATTTATCGACTCTCGGTCTCTCTTTGACAAACCATGCGACTCTCAACCTTCACGTGACGACGGGGTTCGGACCCTGAAGCCACAATAGTAATGCTATACGAAACTTGTTCAGAGGCCCTTGATGGGGCAACGTCGTGGCTTTCCTTGGCCGTACCTGACCCCCCTCCCTGACCCCCCCTTCAAATACTCGTTCGCAGACTCTGTCCGTTCTCCTGTTCCCCCCAAAGCCATATCATGCGTCGCATACTCTACGTCATAATCTTAGGCAAGAGGCACATTCTCTGAAATATTGATATTAGCTGCTAACGACACATGCAAATTGCAGCGATATTCCTTGTGTCCCCATTTGGGGTCTTCGGGCAAGTTTTCCGGCTCGTAGATTGCGTTCATTGTATCACTTAGTTGGCATTTTGTCTATCCCCTCTCAGGATATTCGCCCATCTTCAATCAGCCT
>WSUI01001009.1:0-12823 GCA_019633595.1 Tulasnella sp. UAMH 9824 | reverse complement strand
TTCGCGCCCGGAAGCAGATGCTGTACACGGGTCAGATATCTCCTTCCGATGCCCAGTCGGCGCATCGTGGTGAGCATCAACGGCCGAGATGCTGGAGGAGTTACATAAGGCGCGTCCCTGCCTGTCGACCATGATGTATACCAGCGCCGGGAATAGCCCAACTCCCAAATATTCGATAGAGGTCCGGCGCGATTGCAAAGTTAAAGAAATAAATATTTGTGCGAATGAGACGAAGCGAACGATGCAACCCAGGGGAAATCAGCGTGCGGGTCCGAAGAATTGGGCATCGAATGCAATATAAACGGATGTCTGCGCGACGCATGATCCAATCGGCTGGGCCACTCAATTCTACGGGCTATTTCGGCCGACGTGCCTTTCCGCTCATGCGCGTTGTAGCAGCATCCTCAGATGTGAGGTTGATCATGAATCCTAGACCGTAAATTCTTGTCCAATGAGATCTACTTAGACAAGACGCAGTCACTCTTAGATCTAACGATAAACTTCGCAACCCCGACTAGCGAATCAAATAAAATACGTCGGGTAACAACATTGACATCGAGGAAGCCCGACGGGCTGTTATGAAGGCAAATGCGATATTAATGTACCCGACGCCCGAAAGAGGCGTCGGAACGGAACCACAAACGTTACTGGATCCACTCTCCGAGGTACAGTGAAGATATGTGTGATATTCACACTCTGATCAAGCTAGCTAGTCAACGCGGTTGGGATACAGTTGGTCTCTAGCTTCTGCTGGGCTCTCTGGCCGAGAACGTCGATCCGTGGCAGAGTTCCCCGTCGTCGAGAAGCGTCGGGAGGCCATCTAGACAGTTCCACCTACACCGTCGAGAGGTAAGCCACCAAAGACGATCGAGGGTGCTCAGGTGCTCACCGAGTAGCTCCAGTCACGCAGGCCAAGTAGCTCCAGTCCAGCAGGCCAATGTCCACAACGACGGAGCCATCGAGGTTGACGACGAGTGAATCTGGCCGAAATCCCTTCCGGAGAGAGGACGTTGGGAATGTAGCCCTAGCGCGGGAGAGCTCAGTGTCGTAGTCGAGGAGGGCGGAGGTGGCGAGTATAGGTGGCGAGTTTGGCCTCGCGCGGGGCGCGGGAGTAAAGCCTCGGGATCGTCCTTGTAGATGAACGGCTGAGCGGTAGAGGGTGCGCTCTTTCCCTCTCCTTTTCAGTGTGCGAGTGAAAGCGAAGGGGCTTGGGAGGACAACGGCGCTCGCGTTCATGGGGATGGGGACGAGTCGTTGGTTGGTCCATTCTTGTGTCGGCAACAGGTGGAGTATGGCGAGAGTAAAGCTCGGGCGAGAGAGTGTCTGGCCGCAAATGGTGGGCCTGGCTGTCGAACTGCGAATTGAGAGAAGGATTGGTGCCGGTCATCCATGCTAGTGTTGAGCACAGTGAACGTTGCGGACGACATGCTGTTTCGACACTCGATGTTGTCTGAGCCGGCTTGTCAGAGTCCTCCAAACTCTTCTTCCTTGGTGTATCAACTTTGTCCTCTCCTGAGTACCTGGGACCTTCTGATAGCTCGGTGTGGGCCACAATCTAATCCCGTATTGGCTGCTTTGGTTCAAGCAACTACGAAGCGACTTGGTCTATAAACCTCTTCTGCGGCCGCTGATAGGTTCGGCGAAAGAGATAAGGAGAAGAATAGAAAGGTCGAGTAAAGGGAGAAAGCTGGCGGAGGGCCGGCTGTCGTTGCGCAGGTCGTTGTGGTAGGGAAATTGCGAAGGCAAGGGCGCGTGGTCCAAACCGGAATCTCGAGCCCTGAGAGCAATCGACCCAGCAGTCGTTGAGGACCTCACGTCCAGTCCAATGGCCACAGCGACAGGAAGAACGTCAACCCGTTACAACACTCGAGCGAAGATGTTGCACGGCATCGAGGAGTCCATGGGTGCCATGCGCTCTACAAGGTCTTTCAACAACTTTGTCCTTTGATTACGTCACTGAACCTCAATTCAGAATACATTTGTCAGGAAGCTGAACGGCCACCAGTCCTGCGTCAATGCACTGGGTAAGAGTCTTCCCAAATGAGGGACGGTCATGTCATCTGACGAGCCACCCGAAAGAATGGACCAAAGGGGAAGGTCGATGGCTCGTCAGCGGAGGCGACGGTAAGGGCTCTTCGGATTGAAGATTTCAGATGAAAGCTCATCGCTCGCTTCCGTCAGATAGACAACTGCTGTTTTGGGACATATACTCCGATGCCTCAGCGCATTCCGCCCGACTCCCGACACCAAGAGTCAGTGCCCTCCGTACCTCCATCTCCTGCCGAGTTCTCACAATGAACCAAATTAGGGGATCATCCTGTCCCTCGCAGTGAGCGCGAGTAATTCTCATGTTTTCTGGTGGGGTTTTCTCGTTCTCTGGCGTTGCGAGCGCTCACTTTACCTGGCTTCGGAAGTGCTGGGTGCTGGAACATCACAGGAATCTACCGCCACCATATCCCACTCTCGCTGCAAACCTCCTCGTCCGCCACCGACTCCACCCCACCAAGTGGTAGCTCTATAATACTGAGCACAGATCATGCGGTCAGTGCTGCTCGTCATTGTACAGTCTTCCTCGTTGACGGTGTTTCGTCCTCAGGATACCATAAACGACCTCTCCACCCACCCATCTAACGACAACCTTCTTTTGTCTGGCGGTTCGAACGGCAAAGTATTCCTCCACGATCTTCGTACCAACGGCGGTCAACCAGTCGGCCATCTACCACTGCGGGGCGAGGTCTCGGGCGTGAGGTATCATCCTGGCTCAGATGGGGGTTTCTTCGCCGTTTGCACTTCGGCCGGTGACACGGAGTTGTACGACTCGAGGATGGCATTCGCGGGAGAAGTTGGAAAAGGTTGCCTAACGAAGGTAGGAATATCATTTTATAATTCCACGAAGGGACGAAGGACCGACACGCACGTCGTTGACAGTACGTCACCAAAGTGACGAAGCCAGGGTTGACTTGGCTTGCGCAACCGGATGTGAGCAGTTTGGTTTTCGATGTAGAAGGTAATGACATTTTGCATCTGTCACTGTAATTCCTCGTGTTAACATCGGCTACTTCTTCACCAGGTTCGCTGCTCGCCCTCACATGCCAGGTCTGTTTTCTCGCATTGTGTCCTTCCCTACGACACAGCTGATCCCCACCTCTCAAGGGCCATTCCCCAACGATATACACCCTCAACGACCCTTACCCCCTTGCAATATGCAGTTCTGCAACCTTTCCCGATGGCTCGCCTCTGCCAGAGGGCCAGTCGGGCTACAAGACGGCGGTCACGATGAAGGTAAGCGACGTTTGCTGACGCAACACGCGTCCTGGAGCATCGAAAAACCTGAATACCTGCGTCACAGCATGGCTCCTTCAGAAGCAACGGCGGCACCACCTACTACACCGCAGGATCGGAGGACTTTCGCGCGTACATCTGGAAAGTACCACCAGCAGAACAGCTCAAGGAGCAACGCCGGCCGATGACGAATGAAGAATGGCTATCGGGGCGAAGCGGTGAAACGAGTGGAGTGTTCGGTGCGTCCATCCGCCTACGGTTGGCGAAAGTAGCGTGAAACTGGCTGACGCCTACCACCGACGCTGGGGCAGCGTACGCCCCGGACCGAAGTACGACCCCGCTAGTCCCAACAAACATTTCCACCCCTGCAGGACGAGTCGAAGGTAATCACTCACGGTTTTTGTCTTCAAGGAGTTGCGTTCACTCACCACTTTCCCTCCGCCGACACTGTGCCACGCAGGCCACAGCTCGATTATCAATACAGCGCTGTTCCACCCGACCTTACCCCTCCTCGCGACGTCGGGCATCGAGCGCTTCATTCGTCTCCACCGCCCCTTTCATGCTCCAAGCTCATCGGATTTCGAGGACAGTTGGACGGAAGAGTACCCTCCGACGCGCAACCCGCCAAAGAAACTGGGGGCGGGGTCCGAGGATGCGGAAGCCGAAGAAAGCAGTCTCGCAGATACCCTCGCTTTGGAAGCGAGCTCGGACCCACTCGACGGACCTACCATATCTATGTTCGACAGGTGAGCGGTCAGGAGGATGAGCGAGGATGGTGAGCGAATGGTCCCTCATTCTTTCGCTCTCTTGCCTAGGATTATCGCGGCAGAAGGCGGCTTGGACATCTTTGATAAATGGTCTAGTCAACGAGTAGCGAAAAGCGACGATGAAGACGGAGAGGACTCGAGCGAGAGTAGTAGTAGTGAGAGTCAAGGGGATGAAGACGAAATTGAAATCGACATTTGAGTCAACGATGGCGCTTCCGTGCGAGACCCAGGGCGTGGTGCGCATGCAACGGCCAAATATCATCATGGACCTGGCGGTACTTAGAGTTGGAGTTATAGGGAATAAACGGATGCAAGACGAACTCTCTGCAAAATAATATGCCAACTCAAACGGTATTAACTCTGCACGGGGGAAATATACAATGGCCCAATAACCTTCCTCGATACCTTTACGAACCTCTTGTAGTAACATCTCCTTTGCAATTATGAACGTTAATATTCGCTTTACGGCCTCTCTTGCAAGAGGGGATAATGCCACAGGCTCGGAGCGCTGCTATAACACTAGGTCACTACTTCTTCCAGATAAAAGTTGAACAGTCAGGTGACCTGTGTCAGAAACGACGATGTCCATGCAAGCTACCCATTACTCGGCCAGATTACGAACGCAGAACATAGGGTACATCTCAAAAGAGTACCCATCTACCAAAACCAATCCGCAAACTTGCCACGGAAGCCATATCTTGGGTATATCCCTCCAGTACTGTGGAGGGAACCAGAAGAGGCGTTTGGACTGAAATGTGACCTATTGCCTTCGGAGCCAGGAACAATTGAGGCACCTGACTGCAATAAACGTGTGTTATAGAAGTTGTCCAGCGTAGGCGTCCAGAAAGGACTTGCCCTCACCACCACTGCTACCCATCCACCCCAAAGGGAACGCGTTCCGATCGTCGGCGGTAACACATCCCTTTGCGTGTAACAAATTCGGTGAGAACGAGTCTTCTTGAGGTCGCGCTCGTTCGATAAGACGTTCGTGATGCGGCATAACCGGCCCGGGCCTCTGCGGCGGAAGAACGTGAGCAACGCTTTATGGAACGTAAGACCTGCTAACTTGGCGCTCACCGAATGAGGCAGAAGAAGAGCTTGGAAGCCAATAAGAGCTAAGCTTCTTAACAGCTGACTGGTGGCGTCTTTGTCAATCAAGTCGCTGACGGCGATTTTGCTTGTTGCCGCTGACGTCGAAAGAAGCGTCCGAGCGGGATCAGAATCTGCACGTTGCTGGACCGTTCTCCGGAGTGCAGCCAAAGCATGTGCAGTCTTTTGCACCATTATCAAGCAAGCTAGTTGATGCAGTCGGAACGGAGGTTAGAGTCTTCGAGCTTCTGCTGGCATCCGTGGCCGAGAAGCCTCGATAGGCCATCTCGATACACCCACCTACGCGAGGTAAGCCACCAAAGCTGATCGAGGCAGCTTGAATGTTTACCGAAGGTTACGCGCTAGCGAGGCATCGTCTACAACCGCAGAGTCATCGAGCTTAGTGGCGAGTTCATACGGCGGAAATTCCTTCCGGGGGGAGGATGTCGATGGTGTAGTGCTGGGGCGGGGAGAGCTGCAGTGTCGTACTCGAGGAGGGTAAAGGTGGTGACGATGGTGGCGTATTCGGCGTACTGAAGGACCTCGCGTGCGGGATGTCCGAGCTTCAGGGAGCAGGGCTTCGGGATCGTCCTGATCGATGAATGGCTGAGCTGTAAGGGTTGCGTTCTTTCCTTATCCTTTCGGTACGGGAGGAAGGGGATGGGTTTCGGGAGGGCGTTGTTGGAGGCGAGGAGAAGTCGTTAGTTGTCGCATGTCCGTGGCAGCAGTAGGTGGACGTGAGTGAACAATTCTCTGACCGCAAAGTGTGTGGGCCTGGCTGTAAAACTGCAAATTGGTAGAAGGATTGAGGCTGGTCATCCTTTCATTTCGAGCGGGGTGAATCTCGTGGAGTAACATACGGTTTCGTGGCCGTCGACGAGGGAAAAAACTTAGGTAGAATGGTGGAATGGAGAGGTAAAGTCGACGGAGGACAAGCTACTAGTAACGCAGGCGGTTGCGGGGAGGCGGGTTTTGGTCTGAACTCACTCTCGAAATCGAGCCCTGAGATCAACCAACGGCGCACGTGCCGCCGACGTCGAGCCTTCTCAAGGAGATTCTGTCCGCGACAACCTTTTTCATATCCAACTCGCCAATTTAGACTCGAGATCGAATTGGCTTTTGGGGATGGGAAATAAACTATCGGCTTCAGCTCATCTGATCACCAAGCACAGGATCATTTCTCCCATGCTTGAAACATCTTAGACCTATCCATAAACTAAATTGAACCAATCTCATGTCTCTTCGTGGAGCAACTCGTCTCGAGGGTTAACGAGGTCATACGCGATTGCGGCGCGCTGTTCCTTTTTTCCGGAAATTATGCACATTGTTGGAAGAATTTCTGGAGGGGACCGGGGGCGAAAGGATAGGGGATCGTAAGAGGACTCGTTATTCTTCATTCTTAAATCGTATCCTACTACTAGAGTACTTATAGTATGTAGATACAAAGGGAAATACACGATAATGGGGTAAAACGGTTACAATAAGCTATAGACTGAGTGTGCTACGGGTGTCTAGCAACAGTAAATATGGTAATGCTATAGTTACTAAAATCGTATCCGCCAACAGGAATACCCTTGCCGTTGGTGGGACGTGCTCCCAGCGTCTACCTGCTCCCCAGGCTCAGAAAGTGCTTCATGTCCTTGGCGAACCATCGAGGACCGGAACCTGACATCGTCATCCACGCGCTAATACTGAATATTCGTCTGTGGATGCAGCATCAGCGCAGGTCCGTCCTGGAGAAAGCGGGACTCGAGGTATCAAATATCTGGCGCTCCGTTTGTTCGAAAATTCCGGACTCGTCGAGAAATCACCCTCGCCTTACGAAACCCCCTTCTGGGGCCCGTTTGGTGTTTAATTTTAACAAATCACATTCTCGAGGGCAAGATGCCGAAGTGCTCTAGGGCAACAAGCTGACCTCGATTCGCAGTACTCACTTAGCCCAAACCTTTGAAGTATAACACGGATCTTTAACGTTGCTCTGCTTGTTGAATTTGAGTATTGCTTGATGGGGGAACGGCCGAAAACGTCAATCCCTTGCGCCGCGTAGTGTTGTGCCAGAGCTGGCCTTAGGCTCGGACGAGCTCGGGCCAACCCAAGCTCAGGCCGGCCTAGGTGGTGGGCCCGAGCCTGAGCTCAGAGTCTGAGCTTGCCCAGGCCCGCTTACTGGACTCCAGTCTATCGACGTCGCAAGAACCTTCCCTTTTACGGCTAGTCCCTCCCGGAGGTAGGCGGCAAAGCGCCTCCCGCCGAATATTTACCCTTTTGGTAACTTCACCGGGTTCGAGCTCAGCCTTGAGCCGAGCTCCGTCGACGTAGCTGGAGCCGGAGGCCAGAGGTAGGCCGGGCTCAAGCCTGCCCAAGCCCGGCCCGCCTTGCCCAACACGACTCGTTAGCTTTCAGTCTGTATTCCCGAGTGGATTCAACGGACTCCCACCAAACTCATTATGGTGTCCTTCCGGAGACTAGGTCTCTCAAACCCCCCTAGGTTAGGTTAGGTATCGTACTGACAGCAACTAGTAACTACCGCTTCATTCACATCGCACCTCTCGGACTAATTCTACGCGATGCTTTGTGAGCTTCGAAATCGCCCTTGATGATAAACTGAATCCTCGATTTGCGGTCGGTGCGGCAAAGTGTCGGAACGACCCATCTGGGCGCTTGCTGCAAAATACAGGGCGAGGAAACTGGGAGCGTCCATACCTGTTTCTGGGAGGTTACATTTTAAAATCCCATCATAAAGACATTATGACTCAGACCCTTGTTCTGCAATAGCTACATTCATAATTTCGAACGCCCAACTAGAGCTGAATCGCGTCCTCGACAAGGTAACAGTCACGGCAACCGTTTGCGAACTTCGGTTACGTTGGTGAGGTTCGATAGTGTCAGTATGGTGGATGCGGCTATCAGGCAAAATATTGTTCTCTTTCATATAGGTTCAAGGCAGTATTCATACATTTAGTCCGACATACTCGAGCGCGTTCCAAGGTCGAAAAATTCTTAATCACTCTGTCTGCGGATAGCCCATTCCCTCTTTCTCAACACGAGAATAGCCCTTTCTCCAACCGCCTTTGTCAACGGGCATCGCAACCTTTGTGCCACCGTAGCGATACACATACCCTATGAGATTGTAGAGAGGTACGGCACAATCCGCCTCCAGAGGATCAATAAACCCGTCTTCTACGAGCCAGTAGTAAAATTGGGTGCTTTGTAACGGGCAAAGCGTGAGTACATTGAAGACCGGAGGGGGTCAATCGGAAACGATAACGCACATGAAGTCGCGACACCCTTTCCACGCCAAGCCTTTGATAACGAAGACAAAAGACTGAGCAAATTTTCGCTCGTAACCGAGCCCGATGAAGTCGCCGAGCGTAGTCGTTTGTTTGAACGTGAAGCTAAATTGCTGACGGCAGCGTCTTGATGCCTCATCGAATTCTATCAATTTGACGTAATACTCCCCAGGGAACCAGGTTTCGTTTAGTTGTCCAATCGAATAGACGTCGTGAATCTGCATGGATGTGTGAGTTAGTATCATTGTACATTGATCTGAAATGGGCGCCTACCTCTAACCCGGATGAGAAGTCTTCGAGGTCTTCGTCGGGCAACATATCCATGCTGATCCGGACGCCCTTCCATGTGCCGTGGTAGGTGGCGAAGAGAACTCGCATAACGACATGATTTTTTCTTTCGTCTACGTCCGGCCCGTTATCACCCACTCCGAGAAACTCCACAAAAAGCCGTTCACCGAGGAGCCAAGACTTGCACGGCTCGGGGAGAGACGAGGCGACTAGCTTATTGCTTTCCTTCAACCTCGCGAACTCCTCTTCAGTGAGACCTTCAAGGCCTGGAAGCGTCGCATCAGCCGAAGTCATTTGGAAGGAGTATGGTTGAGAGCAGAAGATGCAAGATGAAGACCGAGTAACGGCTTTGTAAGAGAGACCGAGATCCACGATGGATCGTGCTGGTAGTGGATAAGGTAGCGGGGCTTTGTCCCATTGAAAGACGGTCGAAATTATAAGTAGCCGTAGAGCGATGGAGCGCACAGGACCATCGCGACAACCCTTGCCTGAGTCGAGTAATGCGCCATAGATCATTCGTTTTTGTGCAATTGAAGTTAAATGGGCCATGCGACTTCGGTTACCTTTGAATTCTTCGACCCCGGCCAATCCTCATCTCCGATAGTGCTCAGGCGCCGGTCCTCGCATTCCGTTCGCGTGTGTTCCGAAACAGTTATTACCTCATTGGCACTTACCATAGCTACCTTCCTTAGTAAATTCTCTGTATACTTACCTGCTGCCATATGGTTCCACTTCTCGTAGACTTCCTGCGAGAATTGACGCTGATGCGGTGTCCAGTTTGCGCCCTCAATAAACAAGATAAGGACAGCTATTGATAGAGATAACAACGTTCGCCCGGACCTTCGCAGACCTCCACATCCATCTCCAAGTGTTGGTCGCTCCACCTCCTCATTACTCGTATGTTTTGCGCTGAGCCCGCGGGACGAGTGTGACGCCCCGATTCCACAATGTCCTCCCGTCTGGTTCCTCCCCTACCTTCTCTCCCCACAATAACTTGCCTTGCCTTTGTTTTAGCCCATGTGTTTCTTTTCCTTTGTGTCTCTCTGAAACATAGGAACGGACACGGCTAGTCTGCTTGTATTTACAAAAGGCCGAAACCAGATCAGAGCGGGAATCTAAGGAGTGTGATAGGAAACGGGCACGCGAACGTAAAGATACGAAGAATTGAAGGGGAGATGAGAAGTAATAGATTACAGGGCATGAGAAAAGCAGAATGTTGAGCTGTGCGGTGTGCGGTCTTGCATACCCCACCGATACATGTGTACAACAGAAACTCCAAGAAAAGGAAATCACGAGGGAGTTTTGCACCTGCTGTTTACAGTTCTTCGGTTCATCGGCCCCACGCACAGGGTTCCGAAGAATAAATAACAGGTAAAAGAACAGACCAGGCGCATGAAGACCGGGGGCGAGAGCATGAGGAGCCTAGGGACGATTCCATCCTCGTACTTCGCGCATTGATCTGGACATCTGAGTTCTTTGCCTCTTCGCAACCTGCGCAACTCCGGTCTGCCATTTATCTCTAAAGCCACCCATAGCACTCATATCTGGGTTACTGTAAAGGATGCGGAGGGGCGAATCGATGACGGTAATTTTGAGTGGCCGAGCGGGGGCGGGCGAAGAAAGTCCGGCGCCCCGACCGCGTCAATACCGCCGATCGCCAGCAGCGAATCGACGATCGTAATTCGGGTGTACTAGAGGCGAAACACTCGAGATTTGCTAATATAGGTTTCAGTAGGCAGCTGAGACGAAATGCATGTCGCCCGCTTGGCGATGTTTGGCCATTCGCGGCTTTTCCGCTGCCGCCATGCCCATACAGCTCTATCTAACCTAATAGGTGACCCGCTCACGCTCTTTGATTAATGCATTCGGTCCCAGCCAGCAAGTAATAGCTCAGTGACATTAATCCGAGTGAACCATGATGCCCAAGCACAGCCGGGGAGGCCTCCCTATCAATTCCTGTCTTTCCCTTTCCCTTCGTCTCTCCCCTCTTTTCCGTCAGGTACTTTATGTAAGATCCTTGCTTGTTCGTCTTGGTTTCCTTACGGAGCTCTCTCCCCTTTCCGCCATCCTTCCACCTTACCCTATGGCTTTTCCCCACATATTGATATATTACGTATACGAGTTTCAAATACCGGTACTACTATATCTCTGCCCCTTCTTTTGTTTTTCACTTGTCTTTCCTTTCTCGTCGCGCGGCACGAAGAAATGGCCTTAAGCTTGCGGCCGCAACGCCGCCTGTCGCGGTTCTGAGTGCTTGCCTTGCGTAATTTCTACTGGCTCGACAATCGCCGCACCGGCGTCCTGTCTCAGTGGTGGCAGCTTTTCGTCTGTTTAGTCGAGCCTACGAAGGTATCCATTTACTGGTCAATATCACGCCCGTCACATCACCTACAACGAAGTGAACAGCGGACCAACATCTTTGCTACTTTCGGTTTCTGTCGGGTAGCTTGAGGAATGAACATAATACTACCCTCAGAGGTCAAGTAGACGTCTAGTCGTCTATCGAGCGCCACATGTGCAACAAGCGTTGCAATTGACCGCTGGAGACTAAAGCCTCCAAGGGCATGTACACTGAAAAGGTGCTTCTTAATCAAAGGCGTGATAATGTAATCAACAATCAAAGCAACCGAAGGAAGTATTGTATATAGTGAGATCTATGTATGGACTAACGATTTGAAAGCTTTACGCACTGGATTGGCGGCCACCGAAACGCGACCTAAATCTACCTCATTGTGTAAAACCCTCCTAGGCGGGCTGGGGGATTGAGTTATCGGCCTCGGATTAAGCGAAGCCAGAGGGAGGTTTTCTCATGTTCAGGCACGTTGCACCCCGGAGCCCCGACGTCACTCCGCATCCTCTCGGCCTTAACATTGCGAGTTTCTACTTCCTGTCTGTTGACCTCATTGCCGTGTGAACCCTCTGCCGAGCCACAGCCGCAAGGGACGGGGTCCCACTATGTAAGCTTTGACCGTCCATCTGACAGCGCCCATCCATTGAACTGCCTTACACCTTGAGCTCAACTCTCTGATAGTGAGTAAGTAGGGTGTGGTCCGAGTTTGGACTGGCTCGACTAACCTGCTCGCCGCTTCGCGGGCAAGACGGCTCGAGGAAATACCAATTCAAAGCCATGAGTGTGCCTGTAATGAAGTGCAATAGTTGCCGTGCGTGGATTTGGATAACCATCACCCTACTCTACCGTGACTGCAACATACTAACGCCTTATCCCCGAGGCTGAGGTTGTTGACCGATTTCAGACATAGATGAAAATAACAGAGTATCCATAGTACAAAAATAGTTATTTCTATATCGACTTCATTAGTTCATTTACTGCATCTACAAGGAGGACTTGTGACGGTGCCATGTCGGTTATACAAGTCAAAAGAGAGCGGTGGGCCGGTTCTGTTCCTGACAACTACCAAGCTGCCGCCGGAGTTTGAAACGGTGGGGACCTCAAGGCTATCGGCCATCCTCATCTCAGACCACTAAATCCGTTTGCTCCGCTCGCGTTCTCCATCCTACAGACTTTTGTCGCCTGGCTGTCGAACCTTGCAGGTCAGGTTTCACGCACACCCTGCAGAACAAGATCGCACGGATTCCCCGTGTTTTTATCTCTCACCACTTGTTGCGAACCTCTTCTGGTCCGCAACTCAGGTAGCTAGCTGGATATCTCTGCTCTGTAATAGCTCACGAACCGTGGTACAAGCATAAGCACATATTTTCAGTTCGCGAGGGTCTTCGTGAACGATTCCGCTTGCATTGCACCCTCGCGCACCGCCCAAAACATCTATCACTGTATTTAACCTGATTCTGATAGGTTTAAATTTCACCATAAGGTCGCTATGTATTTTCGTTTTCGTGGCGGACTTCGCACGAAGTGATGGTATCGATGTAAGTTTACATTTCTCGATACCCTCCGTTTTATTCTCGTATGACAAGGTCAGGAGACTAACAATTAGTACTTTTTCACATTCAGTGTACCTATAGCTAAATCCATTACAGTTCGCAATGTCTACTTCTTGGCCGGCAGGTTGGTGATGATAATCTAAATTTATAACGCGCGAGCAGACTGCCTAGGGACGTCAAGGTGCGCGGGGGGACAGGACCCCAGAT
>WSUI01001007.1:0-12852 GCA_019633595.1 Tulasnella sp. UAMH 9824 | reverse complement strand
ACGGCCAAATCTCTAAGACCGGACAACAATGGGTGATTACTGCTGCTCTTCAACTCGCCCTATCCCCATAGGCTAATGTTCGATATCTACAGGGTGACATTGTCCGTGCCGCTTATCCCGGGTACTCAGGACCCCGGCCCAGAATGATGCTCTGGCACGGCACAGCGTGCGTATACCTAGCAACCCTATCGATTCGCGGCTGAATGGTGCCCTCTTGAAGCGATACAATCTTGTATTATGCCAACTTGCAACAGGAAATCCTCGAATGGACCAACGTTCTTGGTGTCTCGAGCACCCCGACGACTACAACGCAAAATGATCCTGCGTCCGGCTACACCCACACCTCCTACGGTTGTGTCGTTCAAGCATACTCTGGCGCTGGAGTTGGTCACACTCCCCCTGTTCGTGAAAGCATCGACCTGCAGTGGTTCGGAATCACTGCAGGCGGTCCGAGTTGCGTCGGTGGAACCACCACCACCACCAAAGCCGGTACGACAACTACCCCAGTCTCGACCACACCTAAGACCACCACCACCACCATCACCGGAGGAACCGTAAGCGCCTGATTCTTTAATCCCGTCCCCGTATACGGATTCTGACTTCTTCTATGTATAGTGCTCTGCCAAGTGGGGCCAATGCGGTGGACAAGGCTATACAGGACCGACCTGCTGCGAGTCCGGCTCGACTTGCACGTTCAGCAACACCTGGTACTCTCAGTGCTTGTAGATTTCTTCCGAACTGGGTCTACAGCCTGTGGTTCGGCTTAGCACCCGGTTGTAAAGCACTGCTTGTACATACGTCATGTGCATAAATATTTCCAGAATTGGCTGAAACTTCGAGCCCAAACGTATCTTCGGTCTAGCATTTGAAAACCACTCTTCCCTTTAGCTATGTTTGGTAAGAAGTCTCAGCTCCAGGTCATCGGTTTCCCTGGGTTTTCTCAGAGATTTCATTCAAGCACAGCGACAAGATATTCATCATTTAGACCCATATGGTCGTACATAGCGTTGTTCCGCAAGCCAATCAAACCTCTTACTAAACTGACCACAGTCACGACTTGCTCTGCCAGATGGTAGTTTCTTGATCCTCATATAAGTCGGCTATTCGAAGAGATAGCAAGGCTTCAACGAGCGTTTGCTCGCTGGGTCGGCCAGGGATTCCTGTCGGCTGTGCAGCGTGCAGTTAGGGGATTTCAGATAGAAATGGAGTATGGTAAATTATTTCAAAAGTGTTTTAAAAGATCTATCACATACGGGATAGTGCCATAATCCGGTGCCGCTCCAAAGGTCGTTTTCAATCCATGGGGATCGAGTTCTCTTTCGCGGCGTCGTCCGGATAGGAATTGGGGAGCTTCAGCTCTTTCTTCCTGGGCGATATATGCGCTATCACGTGTAGTAACACATCGAACAAAAAACTTCTGAAGGATTGAATCGGAGTGGCAGCCGGCCCGGGGAGGAGATCGGCCTGAATCACACAGACGCATTTTGGTGCGCCCGTATCCCTTTGATTGCAATATTTCCCTATGTAACGGGTCAATGCGGTGGTTCGTGAAGTGTTTCCGCTGGCTCATGCTTAGGCTGATAGATATTCTCTCATTAGGACAGGGTTGGACAGGTCCCACCGTTTGCACTACCCCGTACACTTGCACATATTTCAACGGTGCGTTCCGGTAGCAACGTGCATTGAAATACTTCTAAACTCTACCTGTAAACAGCATGGTACTCCCAGTGCCTTTGAACAGATACTGCTGTGGAGCTTCACCAGGGAATTGTCTGTCGTTGCTCGCGACTTTATGCAGTCATTCGGATCACTTGGCCCTCAATGTGATCTCTCGTTCCAGAGCTCCAACCAGCACTGCGTCCCTAACTTAGGTTTCACAGATTTTGGATTACGATACCCAATTGGGAATCATTGCACAAGCGCCCTCTTCTTCTACGTCGATTGTTTTCTTAACCGAGGTACGCCGAAGGTTGTTCCGAACAGCTTCTTTAACGATGCCGGGTTCCTCGGAAAGGCAGCGCCGAGCGAATGAAAGCAAAGAAAAAAATTCGAGGTCCGATCAAGGCTGCTCTCTCTTGGGATTCATCTCAGCATTCCCGGGTCCTGCATGACTGACATTGATTGCGGCAAAGATATCGAAACGGTCTGTTCTCCTTCGGCGATTCCCGACCCACGGCCAGCCACACGTATATTTATTCTTATCTCGACCCTTCGTCTATCTGCACCCCGATCCGGAAGCGCCATCTCAGTTAAAGCCTCCATTCGATGACAATGAAACCCTCCAAGCGCATTCTCGCGTCTCGGGGCGGGACCTGCCGCACAAGGCTTGCGTCGATAAGATTTTGCTCTTCCAAATTTAGCATCAAAAACGCCTTCCGTCAAACGTTACTTGAGATCAACTCGCGAACAACAATCGTTTACATACCTTTCGACAAAGATTTGCGCGGCCCGAGTCGGGAACCTCAGGAGCCGGCAACGCAATCCCACGGTTGAATCGTCCAACCGGCCAACTTCAACAAGCATCCACATTCCCCACATCGAGACAACGCTTACAATGAGATCATCGGATCATCCTTCCAGCGCTCAAGACACATCTGCTGAAGAGATACGCTCCGCTCAGGACTTGACTGCCGACCCCATTTCGGCAGAAGCCTCGGCACCGAGTTCCAGTCGCCAGGACGGAAAGAATTCAGTCCGCACCGGAAACCTAGCCGTGGCCAAGAAAACTTTCCAATCCATCGATGCCGTATCATGGGTTCTTCCTGTTGTGGGAACGTACACAGGAGTCTTGGCCAAGGTCGGATTAGCCGTAGTCCATGTGGCAGAGGTGACCCTGGTTTTGAGCATAGTGCTGGCTCGTCGATCTAAATCAAGTGTTTTAGACAATGGAAAAGAACCAAGATATAACGAAGGATCTGGAGTCGGGCATATCTAAGTTGTCCGAAATCGTCGAAAAGTTCGAGGCGCGGTCAGACAAGCAGCAAGAGGACGAAATCGCTACGTCGATCCAGGAATTGAAAAAGTAGGATGTCTTAAGTGCCTGAAGCCTTGATATAATGGTGCTGAATGCTCTTTCAGGGAGATTGAAAGTCTCCAAAAGCGAGTCCAGAAATGGGAGTCTTCAGGTCGTCTGGCGAAAACGATCGCGGCAATGGACCCAAGGGAAGCACTGAACGACTGCATAAACACAGTCCATACTGCACTTGCTCAGCTTCAGGTTAGTAACGTAGTGAAACTCCCTCGTCAATTCAATCACATTGACACGTTGAGCCAGGCTCTTGACAGTCTTAACATTATGGGTTTTATTGAACGACCGAGTTAGTGGCCCTCCGTCTTCCGTAATATATATGCTAACGAAACATCGTATCTAGGAAGAGACAATGTGCGCGCTCGTCTCTGAAATGGACATTATAGAGCAGGCAGTTCAGTTGAGAACGCGGTCCGGTGCAATAATTGATTTGTTGGAACGTGTCGACGAGCGGATAGCTAACTCCGGGACTTCCCAGACGTGTCCCACTCCTATGGATCCATGGGATGGCTTGGCATGGTTCGTGATTGGCTATCGTCTTGGGGAAAGCCATGTAAACGACGGCAGGCTTATATGAAATGGAGCACAGGTTGAGATGAGTGTCAGCGCAACTTGGAGAATCGGGCATCAGACTTCGATCGGAGGCTTCGACTGCCGAACGAGGGGTTTACAGACATAAGTGTCTCTGATGGGGGGAATTATGTCGCAGCTTGCGTGTTGCGTAGTTGTATTCATCTTCTGAGTGAATCCTCGGTCGGTCAAGTGTATGGCGCATTAGGCCGATGCCGTGAAGGTGTCGGATGTTCTCATCACGTGCATGCACGAAGTACCCCCAGTTTTTGCGGCGATCCCACTCTCCGGCAGTCGAGACGGACTAAACAAAATGCAGGGACGCAATCATATATTTGTCCCAAGCTACGACGCGTGCACGTGTATGATAGATCTCAAGGTAAGACATGAGAATAGGTTTGGTCGGACTTTGTTTGCTGCTATCACAAAGTGTTCCAGCCCATACTCCGGCCCAGAGCCTGATCGGGACTGACGTGGTTCGCATAACTCGTTTCACCCTCGAAAATCGCCTCACCGAGCCCCACATTTCTAAACCAGCTCAGCGACACCTGTTTCGGGAGTATCTAACCTGCCCTCCTACCACATTATGCAGGTGGGGCCGGGGCCACGCGACACTCGGGGATGCAAACACTTACCTACCATAAAGCCGTTATCCGATGAGAATGGACCCTTTCAACCGCAGTCTCGCATCTTAACGCGGGGCCGACAAGCCTCACATCGACGAGATTGTGCTCTTTCAATTTGTACATTAAAAAAGCCTTCCTTCAAATATTATTTGAGATCAACTCGCGAACAACAAGCTTCAACATGACTTTGGGCAAGAAATTTGCCAACCCGGATCGCGACGAGAACCTCAGAAGCCATCAACGCAATCCCACAGTTCGACTCGTCCAACCAGCCAGCTTCAACAAACCATCCACATTCCCCACACTGAGGTAACGCTTGCAATGAAATCATCAGGTCACCAACCCAGCGCTCTACACGCATCTTCTGAAGAGACATGCTCTGCTCAGGACTTGACTGCCGACCCCATTCCGGCGGAAGATCCAGCACTGACTTCCAGTCGCCAGGACGAAAAGAATTCTATCCGCACCCCAAACCTAGCCACGGCCAAGAGAACTTTCCAATCCATCCGAGACATATCTGGCGCTCTTCCTATAGTGGGAACGTATGCAGGAGTGGTGGCCAAGGTGGGATTAGCCGTGGTGCAGGTGGCAGAGGTGAGGTGACCTGTGTTTGAGCATATTGGTAGCTTTTCGATCTGAATCGAGTGTTTTAGACGATGCAAGAGAACCAAGATATAGCGAAGGGTTTGAAGGTGGGCATCTCCAAGTTGTCCCAAATCGTCAAAGAGTTCGAGGCGCGGTCAGACAAGCAACCAGGGGACGAAATCACGGCGCAGATCCAGGAAATGAAAAAGTATAATGTTTCAAGGGCGCAGTGAGGCCTTAATATGGCGGTGCTGACTGTTCTTTCAGGGAGATTGAACGTCTCCAAAAGCGTGTCCAGAAATGGGGGTCTTCAGGTCTCCTACCAAACACGAGCCTTGCAACTGACCAAAGGGAAGCACTTAACGAGTGCATAAACACGGTCTATAAGGCACTTGTTCAGCTTCAAGTCAGTAAAACAGTGGAAGTCCCTCGCCAAGTCGAATACATTGACACTTTGAGCCAGGTTATTGATAGGATTAAATTCACGGGTCTCCTCAGATGACCGAGTTAGCGACCTTCCGTCTTCCGTAATGTATATGCTAACAAAACATTGTGTTTAGGAAAGGGCAATTCGCGCGCCCGTCTCTGAAACGAAGATTATGGAGCAGGGAGTGCATTTGAGAACGCGATCCGGCATAATAGTTAAACTGTTGGAACGTGTCGACGAGTGGACAGCCAACTCCGGGACTTCGAGACGTGCCCTATGGATTCATGGGATGGCTTGACATGGAAATCAACTGTCATTAGGAAGATGACTCAAAACTGGAAGGGCCACGCGGTACTCGCGAGCTTCTATATTCGTCGGAATCGCAATGCAGTTAAACAAGTCATCGTTCGCGCAC
The DNA here is from genome assembly GCA_019633595.1 of Tulasnella sp. UAMH 9824. Taxonomy (NCBI): domain Eukaryota; kingdom Fungi; phylum Basidiomycota; class Agaricomycetes; order Cantharellales; family Tulasnellaceae; genus Tulasnella; species Tulasnella sp. UAMH 9824. The sequence goes on along the minus strand of WSUI01001007.1, from coordinate 7,201 downwards.
CCGATGCAGATATCGTCCTTTCTTCCTTCCTCAAACTTAGCAGAAAGAACTGGGCTTAGAACGGTCTTTTAGGATCGAATACATCCGGGAGTGACATATCCGGTATCAAAACTTGTTTGGGAGATTGTCTTGTAAGTGCCTTATCCACCATAGAGGTCTTGAAGGGATCTCGGATCATCTGACGGATAACTATCAGCCAGAAGGCAGAAGGCTAGAAGTACAGTTGCTAATATCGATTAGGTGATACAAAAACCGGTAAATTTCCATTGTTTGGGTTTCCCTAATTGTGATATTCGTTTCACCGGCAGAAGTGGCTTATCAGGCGTTCTCCTTTGGCGATTTCCCCACCTACGGCCAATCACGAGTACATTCACTTTTATCCGGACCATTCGTCTATCCTCACCCCAACCCATACATCTCAGTCAAGGCCGTCATTTGATGACAATGGAATCTTTCAACCGCAGTCTCGCATCCCGAGGCAGGGCCTGCCCCACCAGGTTCGCACCGACGAGATTTGCTCTTTCGAATCTGACATCAAAACCTCATGCCATAAAACATCACTTGAGATCAACCTGTGAGCAACACTCGTCTATCATGACTCTGGGCAAGAGATTTGCCGACTCGAGTTGAAAACCTTTTGAAGCTATCAACCCAATCCCACGGTTTAGATCGACTGACCATCCCTCAACAAGCCATCCACATCGAGGCAACGGTTCCAATGAAATCATCGAATCCTCAATCCAAAACTCAAGACGGGTCCTTCGAAGAGACACGCTCCGCTCAGGACTTGACTGCCGACCGCATTTCGGCGGAAGATCCCGCTTCAAGTTCCAGTCGCCAGGACGGAAAGAATCCAGTCCGCACCGGAAACCTAGCCATGGCCAAGAAAACTTTCCAATCCATCGATGCCATATCTGGTGCTCTTCCTATAGTGGGAACTTATGCAGGAGTGGTGGCCAAGGTGGGATTAGCTGTGATCCACGTGGTAGAGGTGAGGTGGCCGGGGCTTATGTATAATGCTAGCTCTTCGATCTGAATCGAGTATTTCAGACAATGGAAGGGAACAAATATATAACAGAGGACCTGGAGGCGGGCATCTCTAAGTTATCCAGAATCGCCGAAGAGTTCGACGGGCGGTCAGACAAGCAACCAGAGGACGAAGTCACTGCGCAGATCCAGGAATTGAAAAAGTATGATGTATTAAGTACACTCTGCAGCCTTGATATAGTGGTGCTGACTGATTTTTAGGGAGATTGAACGTCTCCAAAATCAAGTCCAGAAACGAGAGTCTTCAGGTCGCCTGGCGAAAACGACCCCTGCAGCTGACCAAAGGGAAGCACTGAACGAGTGCACAAACACAGTATATAATGCACTCGTTCAACTTCAGGTTAGTAACACAGTGGAAGTCCCTGGCCAAGTCAACTACATTGACACGTTGAGCTAGGCCTTTGATAGCCTTAACATCACGGGTTTCATTAAACAACTGAGTAAGGGATCCTCAGTATTCCATGATATATATGGTAACAAAATATTGTATCCAGGAAACGACAAGTCGCGTGCTCGTCTCTGAAACGAAGCTCATGGAGCATGCAATTCAGTTGAGAACGCGGTCCGGCGCAATAGTTGAACTGTTGGAACATGTCGACGAGTGGAGAGCCAACTTCCGGACTTCGAGACGCGTCCTATCAATCCATGAGATGGCTTAATATGGGAAGTCACCGACCGTGGCTTAAAACTGGAAGGGCCGCGTAGTGCTCACCAGGCTCTTATGCTCGTTGGAATTACATTGCAATTAGACAAGATCATCATTCGCGCACTATCCGAATAGATAGCACGGGGTTTGGTCCCGGAAGTGGGTGATGTGATCTTGGCAAGCGTGACCAATGGACATATCATTCACCACGGCCTAGAAGAACAGTTCAAGGGTATCTTCTAAAAATTGCTCATTCTTTGTATTCATATGACATCTCCTCACGTGGATCCAGGAGGGGGAAGCCGGCTATCCCCTACTCAGGAATGGTGACATACACCAGACTCTTCTTATCTTCAAATTTTCTTATCGGTAGGTACGATATACCGCTTGATGTGATACGGTTATACATGTTGCATAATGTTTCCGATTGACAAGAAGTCGTTCGCCCACTCTACCGCTGTTTTCAAGAGGCTAGCCGAAACAAACCACGCGCCAATTATTTTTCCCCTGAGGGGAGAGAATCGTAGCTCCGGACGCACCACCATGGTTCACAATTCTCAAACGCATCACGGAACCAAAAAAAAAAAAAAAAACTAACTTGAGTATAATTCGTAAAAAACAAACAAACATTAAGTTCCCGAAGAATGAAACAGAAACCATGTATGCAGTGGCGTGTTACCCAGCATTTGGTAGGAAAAATCAGGATGAAAATGGTGGGTGACAGAGGAAAGACTATAAAGATGCATCAAATAGAATCGGAACGGAAGTAAAGAGAACTAGGTGATTGAGAGGAGGAGTTCGGGTTTACGTTTCAGGGGTACAAGTACAGGGGGACAGATGGGGACTGGGGATGACGTGATGCGCGAGAGCAAAGGGGGACAGACAATGAATGCTTACGCAGCAGCCATACCAGGCTGGAACTTGAGCTCCTTGAGGTTGTAGTTCTTGATGAGGAACCCAGATAGGGAAGCGAGAACCCCACAAGGGATGGCGAGAATAAAGACGTAACCTGTCGAATTTACCCAAGTTAGGTAAGTATTTCAGTGAGATCAAGACAACAACGACGCACCCAAAGACTCGGAGTAAGCCCTAATAACGTGCGCCTTATCATCACCAGTCAACCCGTAAATGACTTGCACGCTTTGCTTCACAGCATGAGCCAAAGCGGGGTCCAAATTGGGAGCGTAATGAGCCAAGCTCTTGACCAACTGGTTTCCAAAGATCGTGCCGGAGATGGCGATACCGATGATACCTCCGACGAGCTGAGTGAAGTTGACGAGCGAAGTGGACTGGGGCACCATCTCGGGTTCGTGGACGTATTCGGCCTGAATGGCGATGACGGTGTTTTGCATCGCTCCGCCGACACCGAGACCAAGGAGGACTTGAGTGCCGTACAGGATGGAAGGCTTGGGGTTCTTGGTCAGGCACCAGAAGACGACACCACCGCCGATGGTGGCCAGTAGAGGAGAACCGATGAGGAAGGGACGTGGGCGCCCGGTTTTGTTGATGATGCCTCCACCGATAGCAGCGCCAAGGACGACCGTGATCTAGATAGAAAAATATCTCAGTCAGTGCTTAATAGGTCATCCAAGCGATCGAGCGGAACCTACCATGTAGACGAGAATGTCAATACCTGAGCGGGTGGCACTGTGCTCCTGGGCGGATTGGTAGTACAACGGCAGGTAGTACGCGGCACAAAGAAGGATAAGCATGATGAAGAACTAAAAGGAACGGAGGACGTTAAGCGTTCAGATCACTCAGTGTGGCTCGGAGATAAGCTCACAGCCTCGAGGCAGGCGCCGACTTGAGTGCGCCTCTTGAAGAGCGAGAGGGGCATGACGGCCTTGTCGCCCATGTACCATTCCCAGCCGAGCCAGACGAAAAGAAGAACGGCCCACTAAAGAATAGAAAGAAACCCAAATTCAGCTTCTCCCACAGCTAAAAAAGATTTGCCACCGACTACGCACCACAATGAAGCAAGCAACGACGCTCTTGTCGCTCCAGGCCTTGGTGACACCACCCCACTGAAGAGGCAAAAGCAAGCTGGTGACCATACCCAAGCAAAGGACGCTGCCGACCCAATCAATGTTCGTAATCAGCCTCCTCCAAGTCGGGGCACCAGAGGCACTAGCGCGGGGGGCGATGGAGTGCTCCGATTTGATGAAGGCTAGGATCGAGAAGACCGTGATGGCACCGAACGGCAAGTTGATGTAGAAGCACCAGCGCCACGAGACGTGGTCGGTGAACGCACCGCCCATGAGGGGGCCGATGACTGATGACAAGGCAAAGACGCCACCGAAGAGACCAAAGAGCAGGGGACGTTGCTCGAGCTTGGTGATAACGGCGATGATGGACAAGCAGGACACGAAGATGCCTGCAGCGCCAACACCGGCGAAAGCTCGGCCGAAGATGAGGACGTTGATGTTGGGTGCCGCTGAATCAAGGACCATGTATCAGTTGTGGAAGTCCAAGTTGACTTTGAAGCGGCTTCAAATCTTACCTCCGCAGATAGCGCTACCAATTTCGAACAGAGCAACAGCGGTGAGGTAGACCCACTTGGTTGGTGCCACACGAAGAATTTGACCGTAAGTGAGCATGAGACCAGCTTGAGTCAAGAAGTAAGCCGATGCGATCCATGTAACTTGTTCCAAAGCATTGAACTGGGAGGCGATTCGAGGGATGGCGGTGGCGACGATGGTTTGGTCAAGAGCAACGAGGAAGATCCTAGATAGAAGTGACCATCGTGTCAATCTTTCATTTCTTGTCTAGAAGTGGCAATGAGGAAGTCGTCTTACGATAAGAGCATGCCGATGAAGATCAAAATGAGCTTCCATCCATGGACCAACTTGTCCTCGTTGGGATCGGCCCTGGCAGCTGCGGCCTTCTCGCCCTCAACGCTTCCGCCCTTCTCGAGATCTTGGGGAGTTCGAGCGTTGTCCTGAGACGTTTGCCTCTTCTCGTCGGTGCCATCTTCAGACCGGAGTGTGACGGAGTCTTGAGCGGGGGTGCCTGAGGGTCCACTTGGCGGGGTAGTCTCGATCGTCTAGTGCACCACAAGATAATGATCAGCGACGGCGAAGAAGGGGTAAACAGAGCAAGCCAAGCGCCACGAGCGATGGAAGACGGAGTGTGGTCAGCACTGCTGACAGTCAGGGGTAGGATCAAGAACGCGGAAAACAACAGAGTTGGCGGGGAGGATCGCCACCGGCGGTACCGAATGTTGTTGCACCCCACAGCCACATGCTGATGGCTATGCAAGAAATGTGTACTCACAAGATCGGGTTGCGTAGACATGCTAAAAAGTCGGTCGAAGACGACTAGGTGAGGGGGCAGTGGCAGAGAGGGGAGTCGAATAGAGGTTGAAGGGTTTTATCGGAGCTGGGTGTGGTTCCTCCTTTGCTGTTGTCTGCGCAAATTATCGACCGGCAGAATGGGATCGAAGACGCAAAGCCGTAAGCACACGCGTCGCTCTTCCGGTTCTGACCCTTAACTGACCTGGAGGGGTAAAGACAGCTGCGCCAAGTGGTGTGTTCCGGGATTACGATCCCGTTTATCTTGCCAAGCCACTGAAAGAACCGCGGGAACATTCCCTTGTTCTACTGCATCTGACCTCCCTTTAAAGTTAGTGACCGCCAAGACCATAGGGGATCGCACCGGCGTCCGCCCTTACATAATGCAAATTACTCACCGACAAGTTGCGACAACTCCCCGAGTTAAATTTAGCTTCCCCCGAAGCAGACGAACCACCTGACCTATGGAATTATCTCTCTCCCACGGTCTGGAGATAACCGACACGATGACGTCACGGAGTCGACTTTCGACTCCCCTGAGAATTTTTGCTCAAGTGAAGGAGCCTTTTTGCAATATACTCTAATTGCTCCGCCGTCGCCACTCAACTGTTCTGCAAGGTTGACTGTGTCGCAAAAGGAGACTGTGCTTCGGATTTCTACTTTACCCTGGTATATACACGTGGGATCAGGTCAATATATCGGTTGCTTCTCGTAGTATTCAAGTTAGGGCTGGCGGTAGCTTGTGATCATCATTCTAGCTGGTGCCCTGGTCTAGGCGAACCCTGACGGAGAGGGCGACGACGACGACAATTGCGCCGATATTGACTCCTCATTTCCACTGTTCGCACTCTGGTCGTTGGATTGGGGCCTTGGATTGGGAGCGAGGGAGTGAACTTCACAGGACACACCACTGGAAGTTCGCTCCCTCGCACCCAACCCAAGGCGAAATAAATACTACTAGTTTATATAAATACAAATCTGAGAAAGAAACCGGAATTCCGAATGGATGACGAGACGAAAACGGAGACACTGGCAGAAGAAATCTATGGTGTGTGTTCCAGCCGGGCATTCATTTCGAGTGTGAAGGGAGTCACCTGTCTGCTCCTTGTCACAGACGGTCTCGTTCGGACTCTGCCTGTTGAACTGGCACCTTGCATTGGGAGCGGGGGAGGGAACTTGGGCGGTGTGTCTCGCCAAGTTCACTCCCTCGCTCCCAACCCAAGGTGCCAGTTCAATAAGCAGAGTCCCAGCGAGATCGTCTGGGACAAGGAGCAGACAAATGACTCACCTTCCCCCTCAAAAGAGCACCCAGCTGGCTGGTGACCTACCTGTCTGAAGAATGACAACTCCAAAGTTCAAACCTTTTATAAGCAGCCAACGGCTTCAGGCGCCGTCGCCGAAAACGGGTTCGGAAATAATTGTCGTGTTCCCACTTGACGCTATGTCATTACTCCCGGGACGCCGTCCTGGAGGTTCGATGAAGTTAGAAGCGGGAAAAAAATCAACTCACCTTGGGACGCGCTCATCAACCCGAGAGCCAAGCAGATTCTTGAGAAACACAAAACAGCTGAGGATTCTTTTTTTTTTTTGGGTTTAAGACTTTTTGATCAAGGTTCTTTATGTGGAATCGAGGATTTGACTTTAGCGCTGTTCTTGAATACCCTGTAGCGAGAGCGGTTGATAAGCGACCGATGTCGAAGAGGGGATGTCCGGGGAAAGGTTTCAGTTCGCGGAGGAAGGGCCAGCCCCGGAGTTCCCCTGATCCTGGTCCTGCATCTGTCGCCGATGCTTCCTCGCCGTATTCCTCTTCCCTCCGCGGCGAAACTTAAATTTGACCTCCCCCTTGATCTTTCCTCCGTCTTCCTCTGCGGAATTGGACATCGCAGTAATATTGGTCTCCCATCCGATCCCACTGTCCACCGAATGTTGAGGAGCGTGGCTCGGGGGGATGAGGCGGAGGCGTGCCCTTTGGTCAACGGCGATGGACAAGCGACGGGAGGAGGGGACTTGTTGAGGGGGAGCAGGAGAGAAATGGATTCGGAGGTCGGGGCAGGAGTGGCGCCTGCGGGTTTTCAGGTGCGGAAGAGGGAAGGAGCTGTCTCCGACTGAGTTGGCGTCGGCGTCGGCAGTTGATCCGAAGGCAGTTTCGGATTCTGAGTCGCGTTGAGTAAGAGTGAGGGCGTTCGGAGACTCCATCATGTCGATGGAGGTAGCACCG